>JAEIIJ010014266.1:0-16615 GCA_018904815.1 Drosophila ogumai | reverse complement strand
CTACGAGGGTCGAAACTAAAGTTTTCGGGGTGTCGTATAATTGTGGGCAGGAGTGTATAATATTCTGGTTTTAATGTAGATTGTTTTGGCGTTGTTTATAGGTAAATTAGTCTAAATGTTAAACTTTTAATGAGGAAGAATAATTTATGAAATAAATTCTTTTAGTTTAAATAAATTCTTAGAAAGAGTATTTCTAATTCTTCTTATATAAAGTACCCCTTATTTCCGCTTCCCTTTTCTTCAGTTAGTTTTCCTCAGGTTTTTTCCAAGCCATTCTACTTGTTTCGCTTCGTTTTGTTGTTTTTTCATCTATTTTTTGGAACCACGACAGCTACTACGACGACGAGGACAAGCCCTTTTTTGCTGTTGTGCGTTTGTTCGACTTGTTCTTCTGGGGCGTTTCTGGAGATTGGGGTGGGAAAACATTTAACTTGGCTAAAAGCGGCATTAGTGCGATGTATGGGGCGTGTTCCGGCCCCGAAGGGAAGGCGGCCAATTAATTTTTTAATGGCTTAGACGAAATGACTGACTTTTGGGTTATTACAAGAGGAAACGACAAGACGAGCGCGAGGCGGAAAAAGTTTTTCTCTCGACGGTTTTGGAAATTGTCAATTAGCAAAGTGCCTGCCAAGAATTGGCAATTTTTAAACTCCTTCGGGCCAAGCCCACACGCCCGTTCTACCATTCTTCGGCATCATGGAATCTGTAATTGACTGGGACTTGCATTTTTATGATGTTTAATCTAATTTCTGTTTAACGATCTGGGCATTTTTTACGCCGGTCGTTTGCCTAACGACCCGAGCTCACTGAAATAAGTTAGCCGCAAAAAGATTTTGCCCCTGGGCTTGGTCAGCCAGGGTTTTGTGGTACCGAGGTACCGAATGTATATTTTCTTTTTATTTTTATTTATTTAAGAGCGGCGCACCACAGGGCAGCCGCGGCGACGGCTCTGACCAGAGCAATTTGTTTTGATTGAATGAAATATCAAAAACGTGACCTGGCCCCGTGCACTTTGAGCAAACCGAAAGCAAAAGAAACCAATATATATATAATTCAGGTAATAATTCAGGTAGAGAAACAGCTATATATAAAGGGAGAGATGGATGGATGGAAATGCAGAGCAAAATTCACCGACTAAATGAAATGTATGCAAATTGAGCGTGAATAACCGCTTTAACCTCCGAGCACGTGCGAGTGATTGAGCTTAGAGCAAGAGAGACTGGTTAGAGAGAGGGCTTATATAGGTAGAAACAGAGGGGTAGAGTGGTTAGAGGGAGAGCCTAAGAGGCATAGATAACTCCCCACCTATCTGTTTGAGACCAATGTTCATTGCCCGATAAGTACTCAATGATTAGTAATCGAAATGCTTCTCAATAACTCACTCACTCTCCCTAGCTATCTCTATCTTAAACCCTGCATCCGTCTCACTCTTTGGCACATAATCGTGTTCAAGTGGCCAGTTAATCCTGCAGCTTCCTGTGCCAAGGAATGAGTGTGTTCTTGCTCTCGCTTTGAATACTTCATCATATTCATGACTTTTACATGCATTGCACTTCCGTGAGTGGCTTCTGCTTATCAACGAGGGTTGGAAGAGGAGTAATCCTATTCTTAAAATATATATATAGTTTTTTTAAAAAGGGATGTTGTTTAAAAATTTACAACTAGCTTTTTATTGTAATTTTTTTTATAGTTAAAATTAAGAAAAAAAAAAAAACATACAAATAAAACAAAAATTTGCTTTTAAATCAATAAGCACAAAGTACATGCTTTAATCTATTCACAATTTTAGGAATTATTTTTCACAGTTTGCAATTAATCTTTCCCCCTAAAAAAAATCCCTATTAAAATGCACCCACTCAAAACCCAAATTTATCTTGCCAAAATTAACATCGCTGCTCAACAACCTCTCCGTCGTGTTTATCGACGATAATCTACATCCTTTGGCTGTCCACAGGTTATGCCAAACGCTTGGCAAAATTTATTCATCGCCAACGATGATAACTTCATCGAACCTCCCACGCGCCTGCTCGTTCCCCCATGTATTTTTTTCCTTATTTTTTTTTTCGCTAAGCTCTTATGGAATGCTTTTGCCAACGCCATAACTTAACCCAAAACACCCGCTACGGAGACCACATCGCTCCAATCTTCCCCCTTTAAGGTCTGACCCATCTGTGTTGGCCACATTGTTTGGTTCTCTAGCGCGGTTTTTTCTTAACGATATTTGATACACAGAGGAGAATAATTAAGTTAGTTAAGGTACAAAAAATTATATTTTAAACTATGAACAGAGTTCTATAAGGACTTAAAAAAATGTTGTTATAAAAAATATTGATATCAAAATTCCTAACTTAGGGAAATTTTAAGCAAGCTCATCTAATATTAATTATTATTTCTCTCTGTGTTAATTTCCTGTGGGTCGCAGCTGCGGTCACACAAAACAGCGAACGAAATCTTTAGCCGCTGCCACAATTGGCAGCCAGTTGGAAGTCCGGGAGCGGTTCGGGCTTAGAGGATTGCGGATTGGGGTTTGGTGTGTGTGTGGTGTGTGGTGCTGGAGGATTGGAGGACTGTTCCACTGAAGAGCTGAAGGCGTAGCCATTGGCGGAGGCCACTTGGTCGCGAGACCACAGAAGTGACTTAACTCGTTTTAAGCCTTCTCATATGTGGTGCCTCGTTTTTGTTCCATTCAACCAGCCGAGTTGCCTGCATCTATTTCATTTCAGACTCCACTAGACATGCCACAACGATGACACTTGACTGAATATTTATGGCCACAAATGGAGCGAAAATAAAATCGCCAAGTCACGGCGGCCAAGAGGGGTAAGCAGATAAAAAATATATATAACAGATGGAGCGCAAAAAAAGTGGACACACATGGCGATGATTTTTAGATGCGGATGGGAAGATGCCATGGAGAGACCATGCCCTTATTTGGGCCTGCCGTTAGTTCGACCGACTAAAGCGGCTAGTAAAGACTTATAAGACCCTGTCTGCATCCGACTTAAAAAGCGGGACTTTAAGCTGTACAGAGATTTGGATTCCAATTCTGATTCTTACACAAGGAAAAGTTAAAGCTAAAATCTGAGAGGTATTGTAATTGCTGAAAAATATTCGGAAAATTTTAAGATCAATTTGAAATGTTTATATTGATTTTAAAATATTTTAAAGGTTTAGAGAATCTTTTTAATTAATTCTAACTATAAAAAATTTTTACTTTTATAGAGATTTATTTCTTTTACTCTTATTTCTTTGCTATTATTGAGACTACTTTTATTTCAAACATCAAAGACAGCAAGCAAGTCAAGATCTTTCCCTGATAAAAGCCAAACCCTTCTGAGAACTAAATTTTCTAACAAAAAAAGAACCCCTTAACCCACCTCAAGATCACAATACTGACCATAGAAAGTCCCATTTTGTTCACTGCCCAAACCTGCCTGTCTATTTGTTCCGTTGGAGTTGCCTTTTGGCGATCGCTATCTTTATCTGCTCCTACGAGTATGTCTGCTCTCTCGTTGCCTGTCTCAAATATTTGCGCTTATTTATGTTGCTTTTGTTTTATCAGCTTGTTTATTCAATGATTATGGTGGCGTTGTTTTTCTTTTTTTTTCGTTTTATTTTTATATTTTTGTGGAGCTAAGAGCTGGCTGAGTCGACAAAAGCGGGTTCGACTACCGTGTTTGGTTAGGTTTTCGGGCTGTTGCCAGGAGGAGCAGTACTTCGGCTTTAAGCCTATCTGTATGACCGCCATGTACTCGCCCCGGCAAATATGTAATGAAGCATAAGCAATTATGATAATGTCGTTTGGGTTTGTGTTGCCCTGCTGCTCGGTTGCTTATCATCATCGAGAGCAGCATACTCAGATGCTGAGATGGGTGGTGGGGCGGTGACATTAACGGCCTCCAAAATGTTGACGGAAAAATACAAAGGGCTGGCTTTAAGCGAAAAGTAAATACTCTCAGGGGTGACCTTTAAAAAGGGGGGGGGGGAAATTTATATAAACTTTCCAAGAATTTTGTGGCATAACTTAAATCGAATTTGTAGCGAGAGATTAGAACAAATTTTATTTAAAAATATTTATAGAATATTTCCTATATATTTATCTAATCAAAAAACCCACAACATTGTTTATTTTTTAAACTAAAATGCAACAAAGCACTTAATCATTTTGTATGATGTAAATAAACAAAGACTCTTGTATTTAATTACATTTTCTTGACTAACAATAAATAAATATTCTATACACGCCTCAGAGAAAATTCTTTGAAATTCAAAGTATCTTTTCACAATCAAAGTAGAAAACATTGAAGGAAAATATAAAGAAAATAAGTGCCTGTCTGAGTCTGACTCACACAAATTGCGCTTTCATTTATCAATTTTATTCATATTTCTCTAGAAATGTTGTGTTTATTGGACATTTTCTCATGAATGTCACGTTCGCCCGTTGAAACACAAAAATTGCTGTTCAAATTTACGTTTTTTTTTCGGAGGATTGAGGTGTGCTGTGTGCTTTGCCGCAGGTAGAAGCAATTTGAGGCAAAGTTTTGCCAGGAAAAGTTTCCGTGGTAGTTTCGAACAGCCTGTGGCAACTTATGCAAATCAAAATGAATCTATATCCGAAGCAATAACTCTATCGATGGCACTCGGAAAGAGAGCCTCGAGCGAGGCTAAATTAAAACTCTCGCTTTGTGGCACTTTTCACCCATTGAACCTCAGATGGCTTGACACTCGACACCCGACACCCGATGCCTCTCATGAGCGTTTATCTAAAGTTCAACAACTTATGCAAATAATGCCTGCAGACGGGATTGATTGAACGAGTATGTGAGTGCGGGAATGAGTGTTGGATGAGTGGGCTTCAATCAATGCCAATGCCTGCGTCTTGTGTGTGTGCATTTAGAAGCACTTTTATGTGCAGGAATTCTCCTCATATTCCCACTCTCCCTGATGATTACCAAACCGCATTCGTAATTCTCCACGAGCCATCTCAATCTTCTACGATTTCTGTTTCTGTTTGCTGTCGGTTCTCTGCCTTTTCTCCGGATGATTAATATTTTTTATAGCTGTGGTCACAGTACATTTTGATGCGATTAGTCATGAAGCCTGTCAGTCTTTCACGTTATTTTCTTTTTACGAACTCGTGACCTCTGGCTTCAAGATAATAATAGAATAATGCAACAGCCAGGCGTATGTATTTATAGAAAAAAAATGCTTGTAATCAAATTACTTTTAAGTCCATTATATAAGGGTCTTTAGAGCTTACTTTAAAGCTGATTTTCTTGAAGTGTCACAGGTTAACACCAACTTGGAGGCCTCAAAAACATTTGATAAAATGATTGTTTGTTTGCTTGGGAAACTGTAAATAAGAAAACATTTAGCTGGCAGCCGGTACCAGTTTATTTGTCAATAGGTAGAACAATTTGTTAAAGATATAAACCAGAAACAACACAACCAATATACAAACGTCACACTCTGAAAAACACATGTTGCCCATTAGATTGTTTGCTGGGATAACATTAGCTTAGAGACCGGAAAATAATAATAGCCCAAAAGAATTTAATAAATAAGAAACAGTCCCCTAGGCAATAATCTTAACCAAAAATTCCCCAAAAAGCTGATAAATCAGAACCAAGTAAAGTAACCAAATATTTTATCAAATTTGCTTTTCTGGCGAATTCCTTTATCAAATGCAGACTCCAAATAAAAAAGGCTAGAATTACTTACAGAATATATCACAAAAACATCACGTACAGCCAGCGAAGCGATAAAAACCAACCATAACTCATATATAGTAAGTACAATCAGCTCGAATTAATATTAAATGTTCGCATTAACCCCATAAAACCCCATTATATATTGAAGAACACTTGTCTAAATAGCGTCGAACAAGCAAAATAATTAAACAATAAATAAACAACAGAAACAGACATCAGCGAGTGCAATTGCGGTTATAATTCACGCTTGATTATACTTGGAGAGTACATATAATAAAAGCGTAAAGAAAATCCCACTTTTTTTTAATTAGAATCAATTAGAATAAAAAGGGGAAAATTCTGTGTTGAAAGGCAATAATTATACGTTTAGCTGGATATACTATATAAAAGCAGCCAACAAAATGCATTCTAAAATTAAATGAAGCTTTGAAAATTATTAGATTTTTCCCACAAAACGAGGGAGATTTTTAATGGATTAAGAGGGGGTAAATAACATGAATATGAAATAAAAACAAGAAAGAAAACTAACTGAAGGAAGCCGAAATTTGTATGCCCTTGGACCAGGGAATCAAAAGCCAAAAACTCATTAATTTGAATTTTTTTTCTATGCTTTTTTCTAAGTAAACAAATCTGCTTGCTGAATTTTTAATTTTAAGTTAATACAATTTTGTACAATTTTAGCGATGTAACCTCTGATAATATTTTGTTGAAGCTGGTGAATAATATATATGATTTATAAGTTGGAAAATGGTTCCCTTACTGCTTAGCAAGCTTCTGACTAATTTTATTATATTACTTTACAAGGGTATAATGAACAATTAATTGATAATCTGTTTATTAAAGCTTAGAGATTCGTGGAGAAATTACTTATTTATAAATTTAAAACCGATTGCGTTATTAATTATAAATGAATAATTTCCTGGTTACAAATAGGAAAATATTTCGTTTACATGAGATATATATTTATAAACGATTTTTGTAAAGTAAACAAATAAAATATTAATTAAAATTTAATATGAAAAATATTTATTTTCAAAAAGAAACACATTCTTTTATTA
The DNA here is from genome assembly GCA_018904815.1 of Drosophila ogumai. Lineage (NCBI taxonomy): Eukaryota > Metazoa > Arthropoda > Insecta > Diptera > Drosophilidae > Drosophila > Drosophila ogumai. The sequence continues at coordinate 9,846 of JAEIIJ010014266.1, read as the reverse complement.
ATTTTCTGACAAAGCCAAGCTCCTATAATACTAATTATCTCAACAGCTATATTTTCAAGAGGTTTTTCTTTTGAAAATTCCCATGCTCAGCAGAACATGACACCATTGTCTGAAATACAACTTTGAATATCTAATATAGATTGACCTTGACCTTTTTGAACTGCAATCTGAGCTGCATCTAGATGCACATTGTCCGCTTATGTCACCATCTCAGCATTCAGCAGGCAACATCATTAGCATCGGCATCGGCCGACAAAGTCGGTTGCTAAGTAGCTGCTACTAAGCCGCTTACCCCTGACATGATGATCCCCTTGCCTTGGGGCCCACTTTTTCCACCAGAAACAACAACAACTACAGCACAACTGTCTCTCAATTGGTTTCGATTCGCGCGGTCTCGTGCCACAAAGCGACCCAATTTCCTTTGGGGCACGTTTCTGGGTTGTGCAACGTCCACGTTCTATTACAACTACTAATTGGATTAATAATGACAGACAAACAATGGGGCACCGCCATGTGCGAGAAATGCTCAATGGCTAGGGGGATTATGTAAGGCTGCTTTTGGCTGTCCAACTGCCTTTTATGGCCAACAACAGGGGAGGCAGGCAGCCAGAGGGAGCAGGAGAAAGAGCTGTCAAAATCTAGTCTTTGTTAGCTGCTGGCCAGAAATTAGACAAGCCATCGCGAAAGTGCAGACACGACAAGAAGACAAGGCATTTAGCCGCTCAAGTGATCAACTTTTGATAGGGTCTTTGGCCTAATAGGGAAATCTCTTATATCTTTTGATTCCGATGGAATGCGGAATGAGGCAGATTATGGAAGTATTTGGACATTTGGCAATTGGAAAAGGAGAAACAATTGGAATATTTTTGCATTTATTTAAGGAATTTCTTATACAAATGATTACCAGTTATAGTTCTGTCTATGTAAGTAAGCAACTTGAGCTTAAATTATCTAGATTTCCTAGCTTGAAACCCCTAACTTAACTGTTATAAATATATGAAAGCCAAGTGTTTTTCTACTCAGCAAAACTTATAAATTAGTTTCCTTCCCCCTTCTGCCAAAAAGACAATTTTCCACATCCATAGCTTCTAGCAATTTTTAGTGAGAGAAAGACCTTCCATAAAAAAGGGGAAACCCCTGGTTTTTCCCCTTACCCTCTCAAATCTTGTGGCACACAGCTGGCGGCAAGCTCACTTTGTCGTAAATAAAATGCATCCTCTAACCGAACTGAGTTCACTTGCCAACACTTTCGCCGGAAAGATGGGAGGGGGCCAGGGCCAGGCACTGCAGATGTTGGACGAATTTATCTCATAATTAGCCGAAACGCCTAAAAGGGGCCTAAAGTGGCAGGCTGAGAAAGAAAGTAACGCTTTGTCGCCTAATGAGCAGAGACAGAGGCTAAAAGGGAAGAATGCAGAATGGAGAATCAGAGTGAGCCCGCGAGGGCAAAATGCATAACAAACTAACTTGGCAAAATGGCATTCCATTATAGGGCACGCTATATATATTTCATAAACATATACATATCTAGTACAAACTGCACATATTGCGGCAGGGACTCTACTGACTGACTGACTGACCCAATTTCGTAAGGGGACCCCAAAACCGCGCCCCAAAAACTAAGCATAATGAACGGCAGCAGCGGCAACCCATCCCTTAGCCTCGCCTTCTGCACGTGCTGCCAAAATATATATTATTTTCGAAATGACTCTTCCTAGCGCTGCCTTGCCATGTGGGCTCGTCGTTGTGTCTCGGCTGATTCCAAGGGTGTTGTTTTCGGCTTGGTTTAAAAAATTTGGGTCAACGGTGCGTATGATAATTCCTGCATTTGTCTGTGTGTAAGCCGCTGGCATAACAACAATAATAACAACAGCGAGAACAGCAGTGGCAACAACAAATTCGATTCAAATATGCACGAAAAAGCAGCGGCAAGTGGTGGATATATATAAATACACAAGTTGGCATTGGTTGCAGGGATGTGTGGCAGGTTTTAAATGCTCTTTTTTCTAAGGAAAAATTTATATAAATAATTAATAATAAATTATTTAAGTCCAATTTTAAATAAAGCAAACTTCTCTGAATTATTTTTAATAAAAAATCAAATTTAAAAGGTTTAGAAAATATGTTAAAAGATGTCTCCCTACCATTTCCACTTCCTATTGTTACTTTCTCCCACAAATAATGACCAAAAAAGAACATTCCTTATCTTAAATCAAAAGGAATACCCCATAATTCGCATTTCCGCTAACCGGAAGTCGACTCTCAACGTTGCCAAGCACAGTGACAAGCTAAATTCACCTTTTAAATGTAAGGATATCGCCAGGGAAACCCACGGTACGTGCAGCATGTTGACAACGCCATCAGCTGAAACCTGACAGGATAACAAAGGCATAACAGCAGCAACAAGGACAACCAACCGTGCAACAACAAAAACAATAACAACAACCAACGAGCAACCACAGTGTGACGTGTGACATGCACGTGCGTCAAATTCATCATACGCCATGGTGACGCACCCCCACAACCCGCACGTGAGAGAGGGTTGCAGGCGAAAAAAGGTAGCTAAAGCATTAAAACATGAAACAATTGCTCGGAACGCACCCTGGCAGGTCCACCTTCGGGGCAATTATGACATTTGTCTCCATTTGTTTATGCTAATGCGGCAAAGTGTCAGGCTAACAAGTAACTTGCATGCGCACAAAACTTCATTCTTCAGGCTCTCCATATCTTGTCGTTTTTATCTTGCAGATACTTTTAGCCCGCTGCAACTTTAGACGCTTTCAATTTGTTGAAAAACTTTACGGAAAAGTTTCGCCAGCTTCAAACAAACACACAAACAATCTGGCACGTGTTGACACTCAGTCACCTCCTATAAACCTCCTCGTATTTCCCTGCCAACCCCCTTCCTTTTTTTTATCTACCTATCTTAATCTTCTGCTCGTTCGCTAGTATTTTTTTGAACAATTTCCCAAGGATTTTAAGCGATTTTTAATTAAAATTATGGTGCGACCAGCTGACGCGCTCAACTAACTCGAGCCAAACAAACAACAAGAATGAGATATTAAAACTCAGTCCGGGGTAGGAAAGGAAGAAAAAGGTTTCGAAAGACGGAGAAAAACACCGTAAGACGATTTTTTATGAGCACAAGAACCCGCTCGATGACATCAAAATGATAAAAGTCGAACGACAAGAGCCAACAAAGGCGGCAGCGGAAAGAGCAGAACATTAAGGAACTGACTCAGCAAAGAGTCAACAACAAACCGACTGCCTCAACAAATTGCTAAAAAAATAATAACAATATAGAAGAGATAAACGTGGGGAAAATAAATATATATTTACACTTGGCAAGAAGGTAATCGGGAATTAAATATTTAATATAAGAAATATAAAGCATATTTTTAAATAAAATTCAAAATTAAATGCCTAACTTTAAAAAAAGGGGATCAGAAACATCATCAGTTGCTTTCATTATAATTTTTGTTTTAAAACTAAGATCTCTAACTTGTGAAATCTTTATCCCTTAACTCTCAAATTATAATTAGTAATTTATAATTAATTTTTATTTAATTTATAACCCCAATAATTCCAAGTTCCTAATTTTTCCCCCTGTTTACACATTAGATTGCTCTGATAAATCCCTATAAATAAAGCTGAGTATTCAAATCGTTAGCGTCAACCTGTCGCTGCCATTGATGAGCTCATAAATTGCGTGGCGAAAATATAAATATAATATGGGGAATGGAACCGAATTTAATCGTATTTCTTTGTATTGCTTTGGATTTGGAATCTTAAGGTGGCGGATTCCATAGGAAATTCTTATTTTGATAGCTTATCTAAAGCAAACACAGAGCCCCACATATTTGACTAGGCCACCAGCTCCATTGTTGCTATTGATACGAATCCACCTCCATTTCCAATTCAATACAGTTCTATTCTTTGGCAGCTAACTGTTCTTCGTGTTTGCTTTTTTTTTTTGCTGATAAAGCAATCTTGTGGTTAGTATATATACATACAAAAATATATTGGGTATCAAAGCAGTTATGGCACACAGTGGAGCATGTTTAGTAATCGCTTTTGGGGTCAGTAATTTGGTAATTGAAAATCACACTAAGTATATACACCGAGCAAAATGGGTCACCATAATAATAATAATAATACTTCTTTGCGGCGGAAAAAGAACAAAAAAAAAGCGCTAGAACTGTTTATTGGAATGCCAGAGAATGACAAAGTGAAAGAGATATGATAAAGCGAAGCAGAGTGGTGAAGACATAACAATCAAAGAGCCAGAACAACACTAAAAAACTTTGCTTAGAAATTGCTTCTTAACAAGTTTCAGGCGGGAGCAGAAACGTCTTAAAATTTGATTGGTATTAAAGATGGTTTTAGCTAAAAAAAAAAATTTGCAGATCCATCTTTGCTATTATTCAGAGAAGTGGAACTATTTTATCATTATGATCTAGATATTTGTTTACCAATTTGCATGGCTTTAAAAGAATTGCTTTAAGCATAAAAACTGATTAACTTTCAATGGCTTTGATGGTGTCCAAGACTTAACACATAATTTGAGAAACTTTCTCTTGGAAATGATTGAATAATCTAAGACCAATTTTCTGTTCATATTTTTTGGTCTGATATAGCCTTTTATAGTGTTTGTGGATTTGTATTAATTTTTGTGGGTTATTAAATAACAGAAAGGAAAGCCTTTTATTAATTTCTAAGAAATACTGTGAGTCTTTATAATAACAAAAATAACTCGTTTTGTGTTCATAAAGTTGTGTATTTATTCTCTTCTTAAGAAATTTACCCGTAGCATTGTTTAATTCATAATCATCAGTATGAAATCAATATTTCTAAATATACTCTTTCAAATTAAATTTTATATAATAGGTAAAACCCTCACCCTTTTGCAATGATTTGGAAAAATCATTAATTATTAATTGTCATTTTTCTTGACACTTGAGGAAAAGCTTTGAGCTGGCGCCTTTTTCCCCCTTTTGAATAATCAATCTCATTGACAACTTGAACGGTTTCCGCCTCCGTGGCGTTGATAGCCCAATGATAACTTCATCACCTCCAACATAATTCATTTCACTTTTCCGTTTTCACAGCCTTTTGCCTTTGCCATGTAAATGATATTTTCGGCGTGTAAGCCGTGATAAATGATACGGAGGCTTTCGGGGGAGAGCCAAGATGTATCTCCAAGCAGCCAGAGAGATGTTTACAAAAGTTATCTTTGAGTGGTGGGGCGTGCGTGTATCGCTGGGGCTTGTGAAAGTTGTGTGTTTTTACCCAAAAGCCCCTCCTTACCTCCCATGGGATTATGCTGATGAGGAACCGATGCGATGTGACTCTGCTCGACCGTCTCGGGGTCAGCCCGAAAAGGTTAACGAAAAAAGTTTGGCCGGCAATCAAGAGTTGTGTTATTTTCTGTTTGCCAAACTTTCCATGGGTTATCCGAGATGTGGATCTGAATTGGCATTTAATAAACTGTCATTATTACTTGGCAGTCGTCTTGAAAAGGGATAAAGTATAGAGGGGGCACACACCCAACGAAAACATTTGCCTCTGTATGCAATTTGTCATTGATAGGCGACACTGAAATCCGATTCCCCAACCATATTGTTTATTTATTCGTCTGAGAGACTGGGGCCAAACTTCTGGTGAAACAGCTGAGTTGGCCATAAAAGAAAAGAACGGAAGCCGCCACAGCTCACACAGCTCGCTTGAAGTTCTCAATCTCAGGCCCGAAAATCAATTTCTGTATCCTCAGTTTTAACACTTCAGCGAACATTGGATCGAAGGCGAACCCGAAGGAATCTAAAACTAATTTAAATAAAAACCAATCTGGCATAATTCGCTGCCACGACAAACTTTCAACCGTAGAACGATTCTCGTTCTCGTTTTTATGGTGACCCTCCGCCAGGCTTTCGGTTTCGCTGAACTTGGAGGAGATTAGACGAGGAGGAGTGGGTGTAGCCATGTGGCTCTGCATGCTGATGACTATCCGAAAAAAGTCCAAAACAGCGAATCCTTAAGCCCCAACACCCATTCAACAGAGAGCGGGAGACAAAAGCACAGCACAACACACATAAAAATGTGTAGGCAAAGAGATAAGCAAACATTTTCTTTTCGCCTTTCCTTTATTTTCCTCTGGCACACACAGCAAGCGCACAATGAAAAGCGAAAGTGGAAAAGTCTGCGAGTGTCTGGGTGGTCGAGGTCTCGGCCTTTTGGATTTAGGCCTACGAATATGTCCAAGGCACAAATAGAATCGCTTGTATATAGGTCGAAGTCGCCAGTCGCTAGTTATGGCCAAAAAAAAAAGAACCATGGCTGGACCATAAAAAATTACAATAAACAGCAATAGCCATAGAGCAGCACCAGGCCAGACCGCAAACTCCAAATAAAAATGGCAGAGAGAACTCGAGGAATTTATATTGCCCGCTAATAAATGGATAGTATTTGTATACAGTGCGTATCAAAGGCAGAAAGGCCCAGGAATTTGTGTAATAATAATTGCAATTAATCTCAAGCCAAGGGAATATGTTAACAAAGGTATAGAGCGAAAATCTGGTAGAATTTTGTTTTGGGAATGTACTAATATTTGTCTATAATTATTATCAAAATAATTATCAGAACTCATTTTAAGAAATGGTTAATTATTTTCTTTACTGATTGAATAAGCTTGTAAATCAGAAGACCACTGAACAACGTAAATTCCTCTGTGCCATATTTTCTCAAAAATCTCTAAGCTTGTAATTCCTTCATAAAATATTTATTTTTTACTAATGAACCGCACTGTTCTCTAGTACCTTCTCCTTGTTGATCTAACAGCTACACTATGTCTAACAATTAACTGTCCGTCTGTCTGTTTGTCTGTCGGTGGCTCCTCTCCTTCTTTCCGTCAGAAAATTAATTTGCGGCATTCTATGGTTACGCATTTCCATTTACTTGAATGGAAATTAATTAGCCACGCCGGGCTGTCGAATGCTGGATGCTGGCGGTTGGCCAGCTAATAACCACAGACGTTGCTTACTTGGTCAAGAAATTAGATTCTTCTCGGTGCAAATGAATCTTAATATTTGTTAAAGGTTGCAATTTGTATTTGAGGAGGAGGAACGAGATGAAGAAAGAGAAATTGATGCCCATCGAGTTGGTATTAATGGAGCTAGACTTTTGGTAAATTATACCCAAGTGTGTGTATTAATTTATAGCTTATTTATTAAATCTCTTAAGCTATAATGTTGATTAAGCTATTTGGAGTAAAATTAATCAGAAGTAGGAGTTTTTTAAATATATTAATTTAATAAATAATATTTATTATCAGTTCATTTCCAGTGACTAATTTAAAAATGCATATCATATTTATCATCATCAAAAATGTGTTATTCCCTGCTGGCTTATCTTTTAATTTAATTTGTATTTTCACACCCCCGATATCTTTATCCAGAGCTCTCCTTCATTATTGCTTTCAGTGCATCGACCCAACCCCTTTTCGTATTTGCATACAACTCTTATCGGGTTGCGGCCGAAGCTACCATACAGAATTGATAAACTGGTCGTTACTCCGCTGAACTCTATAAAACCTTTCGCCAATTTGCAGAAACCACACACTCTCACACACACAGAACGTATCCTCACGCCCTCATATAGTCCCGAAAGCCCGAAAAATGTGGCTGGCATTTGGATCGCCTCGTTTTATGGGCTGATAAAAGGACTTGGCAGCAATCAAAAACCGCAAACATGTTAACCGTTAATGCCCCCAGACACCTATAAGGGTTCCTGCCTATGTCCGGGAGTCCTTTTCCTGAGGTCCCCAGACCCGGAGCCCTGTCCTGGCCATAAATGCGCCAAATATAAATTATATTTAAACAATATAAAGAAGGAAGCAACACCAGAAAGGCACCATCCGGTTACAGGCCGAGTTTCCCTCCGTCGCCCACTCTCTGAGATCTCAATAATTCAAAACAATTTCGTTTTATTGCCGAAAAACTTTTTTCGGAGGGGCTTTTCATTGTTGGCCTCGCATGTGGCGGCGGCTGTGCGGAGGGGTGGGGGGACAGTAAGTGGTAAGTGGGTGTCGGCTGGCCTAAAAGGGGTAGCGGGATTTGTATCCTCCGAGCACAGTTTAACCTCAACAAAAGCATTTTGACCCTCGGCACATGGTCAACCCTTTTTAACTGTTGCGAGGGTCGCGTGAAAAGCCAACAAATAAAACGAGAGTAGCGGAATTGAAGGTGTGCACAGGGAGAAAATTGTATTTTTTTGTTACTAGTTCTCAATAATAAAGGTAATGGAAAAAAATTATCGAAAGATAACTTTTTTTCTTAGTCCCATTTTCCTCATACATACATAATAAGGAATATATTTTAAGGGAGCAGGTTATAATTATTTTTCTTTCACAAAATGTAGAAATGAAACAAAAATATTGAAAATTTTTATGGGAATAAATGAATTCTTTCAAAAATATATTATAGTTAATAATTTTCACTTATTTTCTTACACATTCATTATTTTTTAATGAGACATTAATTTTGGAATGTTCCCCACATTTTCCCCAAGTGCAAATCAAAATGGATGTGGGGGAATCCCTGCTAACTTACCGTTATTCGGTCCGCTGCGGGTCTGATGACGATGAAGATGAACGGGTTCGTAATCCTTTTAGCGCTCGGTTTAATGAGAAATTCCTCCACAACAACTGAACACACACCGTAGCGCACACACACACAACCACTACAACAGGCGGAAGGACTCTCTTCCCAAAACACAATTCTCCAATTTAATTATCCCAAAAAAAGGCAGGGAGCGACAGTGTGTGTGCAAAAAATATCTTTTGGCGCCCGATCAAAAATGTGCAAAAATTACCGCGATGGTCCGGCTTAATTACCGCTAATTGCACTGGCTATTATTGCTGTTATTGTGTTTTGCAACTTCGTATTTTAATTCAATCAAAAGTCGTACAGATTCAATTGACACACCGACACTTTGCCATTTAATTAATGGTCGCCGTTACTGAGCGATAAAGCGCGATAGAGCCAAGCACAAAGACGTAAAATCGGATATTTCGAATGGATTTCTTAAATCTCGGAGCAGCAGCCAATCGTGACGTCCGCACAGCGACAAGTTTGAAACGCGAATGCCAGGCCAAAGAGAAGCGGCGAAAACAAGTATACGGCTGGAGAACAAGTATACGTAGCACAATGGGACCGTTTGAGTTTCTTTGCTGCAAAAATTATTTCTTTTAAACAAAGTTGTTAATTTAAACGAGAAAATGGAAATGTTTAAGCTATAGAGTTTATAGTATAAATATGGCTTCTCAAATTTTAAATTTGTAGATTTTATAAAAGCTATGTTAAGCAACATTATTAAAATAAAACTCAGAATATATGTGTGTTTTTATAATACTATAAACAGTGTACTCAAAGATGACATTTTTTGCAGCTTCTTACGGCTTTCTGAAGTTGTTCATATTGCATGGAAAAATCTGAAATGGCTCTACTGTGCGCTGTTGGCTGTTAACGGTCTGTTAGATAAGAGTCCCCTGTTACGCTCTCTTTCTCTGGTTGCCATTTGTTATTGTCTGAGACCGAACAGTGGGGTTACAGAGTAAATGCTTGTTATTGTCTATGGTTTACCCACTGTACACTCTCTGAGAGCGCTCTGTTGTTTCTTGCTATGGCATAGTATGAGACGAAATGCGTAAAGAGAGTGGAAATCGTGTGAATGGAAGACATGGACGGCGTCAAGGGGTAACCATTTTGTAATAGTGCATAAAGGGTAGAGGTAATACAAAATATTTAACTGTATAAGGAAAAAATAAAATAAAAATATAATAAAATATAATAT
>JAEIIJ010014243.1:0-38492 GCA_018904815.1 Drosophila ogumai | reverse complement strand
CGGTGGCAATGGGGGCGGTATAGGCGGCAGCAGTGTAGGCAGCTGGGAAGGCGGCGCTGTAGGCCACAGTGTTGGCGGTGTAGCTGGAGGCATAAGGAGCCACATAGGCAGCACTGCCCACCACAGCAGGAGCAGTGTAGGCCAGAGGAGCAGCGGCCAGAGGAGCCACAATACCAGGCTTGGCAGCAGCCACAGCCACAAGAGCGAAGAAGCAGACGGCGAACTGCAATGAGGGATTACTCCTGGTTAATTACCCCTTTTTAATAATTGAAAAACCCTTAAACACTTACGTATTTCATGATGATTTTGTTGGTTTTTTGTTTGGTAGCTGTGGATACTAGGAGCTGTGAGCTTGATTTGATTTCGAATCAACCAAGCGGCACAGTTTATATAGTGCCAAGTTGGACATCGGGCGAAGGTCCCACTTACTCATGCAGCTGACATCGCTGGCAGCTCAAAGTCTTTGACTCAGTTCCAGTTTGGTGGCCCAATCCCAAGCGATGCGGTTCACACACGCACTCGGAGCACGTGCCAAGCTTAATTCGCAAAGGGCATTGCCGGGTTTCCTAGGAACTACCAAGTGAAATAATATGTAAAGTAAACGTTATGAGCATTGTGTCATTTGAAGGTCTCATACATAGTATAAAATTCTACAGCTTTGTATCCACAACTCTCCTAAAAAGCCTACCGAAAACATTCAAATATATTTTAAATAAAATTCGCTAAAGATTGAAAAGAAAATTCCAAAGATGTGCGATATAAGCGAGTACGCCCTGGACCGGCAATTTGCCACCCAAGTGCGAGCTTTGGGCGAGGTTTACGCAGAGAACATCAGTTGCCAGGACTTTGATCTCAGCCAGCACTGGCTGCAGGCCTTCCAGGAGGTGAAGCCCATAGCCAAGTACGCCAGGAACGGCCTGATGCTGCTCCTGATCAGCCAGTTGCGGGAGATGGGTCGCCTGGGCAAGCCTTTTAAGGACAAGGAGAACATGTGCCGGCCACTGGACGATGTCCTAAACGAGTACGATGGCAAGATGGATGGAGAGCTGGAGTCGGATGCTCTGGAGACGGATACCAACGCCTCTGCATGCGGCAGTAGTCGTGGTTTTTCTGATATAAATGAACCCTTGGCCAATCGGGAGCTTTTCAAGGAGATCAACACCCTAGGCGGCGGCACTTTTAAGACGGAGAAGCTCAGCTCAAACAACTACCTTAAGCTGGATAAGAATCTGGCTAATAATTCTTCTTCCGGAAAGCAGGAACTTCACCTACAGGACAAAATCTGGCAGGTCACCATTCGGGCCATCGATCGCCTAAAGGATTGGACGGGGGATACCCAGAAGATTGATTTCCTGGCCACATGCTTCGAGCCATTCCTCGAAAACGAGCCGGTTATTAGCGGCCAGATTCACGAGCTGGATCGTCGCCTGGAGGCCATGATGGATGACATGGTCAAGCAGGCCGCCGAGCGGAGGTACATCAACATGCGAATGATGTACACCTGTGTCTTTCAGCACCAGAAGAATTGCTGCAAGGGAAGGCTTAAGGAGCTGGAAAAGTCGGAGAAATTGCTTATGGAGGAAAAACAGAAACTACGTGCCTATGCCGAGGATTTGAAGCGCCGCGAGGATATGCTCGAGCGCCACGAGGCCATGGCCGTGCAGGTGGTCAAGTGTCCTGAGCCCGAAAAACTGCTGCACCTAAGCCCCAGGACTCCAGGCTGTGAGCATTGTCATAACGGAAGAGTAGCCCAGAAGAACCGGACTTGCCGTTACCACAGGGTTGTCTCCCAGTCTCGCTTTGTCCAGGAGCTGGGGAAGCTATCCGATGGACCCAGCGATCTGCCCGATGGAAGGCAATTGTAATCCAGCTTTATTTTATATATTTTTCTCCCTCTATTTTCTTGTTCGAATCAATAAATCGTTGAGTTGTTTTCAAAACTTCCGCCTTTCTAAGTTTCCATCGCGTCCGCCCGCCCCCTCGCTTCCCTGTCAACTGCAAAACTTTTAATGTAGTTTTAATTTTCTCTTAATCACGGAGGGAACTTGGCTGTAGTCCTGGAAAGTCTGTGCAAAAATCTACGCACTTACACGGGGCGGAAAAAGGTGGAAGATATCCTTCAGGATAGCAGGCTCTTCCTAGTGTGTCCTTGGTTTCTTTTAAACATACCTGAAAATTTACAAATTACTTTTAATTTTCTTTCAGGAGCAATAAGTAGTTTTCTACAAAAACCATCCCTATATCCTTTTTTAAATCCCTTATTTTCCGCAGTGCATTGGCCATTGCTTATCCTTCGAAGAGGAGAAAATAAACGGAAATCCAGCAACAACAAAGTAAGAGGAGGAGCAGCAACAGCTTTGTTCGTAATTAGTTTTTAAGCGCTTCGACAGAGAGTGTGTGAGGGAAGGATATAGCCTAAGTGGGCCCAAAGAAGCAGAGAGTGTGAGTGTAGGCGGTGTGTGTGGGTTTGGTTATGACAACATGCAGTTAAGCACTTCTTAACGATGGCTGACTGCCGATAATGGGTTATAGAAAAATAACTGCAATTGATTTCTTGGCAGCCAAACATAAATTTTAAAAGCAGGAAATATAAATGCAGTTTTAACGAAGTCTAAAACTGGTCTTAAACCCTTGCAGAGTATCAGTACGGTTTCAACTCTAGTTATACCCTTGCAGGGTATTCTATTTTTAGTCATAAGCTTCCTAAACAGTGAACGAGTCCTTTCCGATCCTATAAGCCATATATATTCTTGATCAGCATTAACAGGCGATTCTTTCTAGCCATGTGGGAAAGAAAACACAATTTTATAATTTTTTTTAATATTTCATAAGGGGTTACATCATTAAAATTCTCAGAAACTGACAAAAATTTTGATTTCCTAAAATTTTAAATTCAGTTTGTAGATTTGTTAACCTATTAAAAACTAAGATAGAAAAGCTTTCCGAATTGAATTTGATGCTTTTTTGGCTTAGTCATGATAATTTTAAACTGTGATTTGTCCAACAAATCTTATAAAAATATGTTGAAATATCTATGATTTTAGTCAGTGAAGGAGTTATTTCCGACCCTTTAATCATATATATTCTTGATCAGCATAACAGGCAAATCTGCTGAACATTAAAATAATATATTAAAATAATACATTAAGTATATTTCTTAGCCTAATGAAAACTAACAATAAAAAAAGCTTTCCTAATTAAAATAATTTGTTTTGCAATGTTATTAATAGTTGTACATTTGGTCCCTTGATCCTGCTGCAAACTGGAAGGGTATTAAAACTTCGCAGAGCCGAAGATAGCCTCATAATATTATTGAAGGATATTTCAATCTTGAACGTCTTAAAAACCCTTAAAAACTCATACCTTTAACTTAAAACCCCGACAATACATATATCATATCCCATAAAGCTGCCATCATTTCCCGCTCCAAAAGCCGTATAAGTATCCCAAAATTTGATAAAGCCAACATTTCTCGCCATATGCACGCATAAGTAGTTATATACTCTCATTTCTTTCCTTCATATATATATTTTGCCGCATCCCCGAATCCATTCATTTTCCCAGGAAAAGTCGAGAAAAAGTTACCAGGCAGTTGCGAAAAAGTTGTCAAAGAAAATGCACTCCCCCTGGCCTAGCCATTCCTCCAAAAACTTTCGCCAGCCAGCCAGCCAGGCAGTCCATCTTTCCCGGCACACTGCAGCCTTGACAATAGCTCAAAATATGTGTAGCTGTCGAAGCAGACGGAAGGGACAAAAACTACCTACCAGTAAAGTTTTCCCTTGGCTTTAATGATGCGTGCAGACAGTTCCAGACCCCGCAAAGAATGGCAAAGAATTCGAGGAAGCGACGGAAGCCCGGCGCTTGCATTAGTGGCATAAAATTAATGACAAATTTCGTGGGCTTACGCGAATGCATTGTTCCCGGCCAGCGGACAATTTTCCGGCGGACAACGGAAAACAAGAGCGAACTTGGGGGCAGACAATTAAGGCCAACAGCAAAAGCTAGAGGAATATTTGCGTAATGCCAAGGCAGGGCAAGGAATAGCATCTGCGACCGCTGCCGGCAAAAGTTGCATTTTTGCGGCACTCCAGCGACTCCGGCATAACCATTACGGCACACTGAATTGCCCCATGGAGTAGCGCAGGAGTGCAATGCCGGTTGCCGCTGGCGTTTATCACATGCAGCAACATCTCCGACGCCGCTTAATGGCTTCCTGCTGCCGGGCGGGGCATAACACTTCGGGGACTCCCATTCCGGACACGGAATATGACCCAGCTGGGGGCCAGTACCATTCCTTAATAAGTTACATCCATGTTGATTACGTTGTCCTGGTTTTTATTTACACTTGGTTAGTCGTCTCCCCGGGCAGCTCTTTGCCGGCGAAATGCCGCTTGGCAAAAGTTTCGCCCACTATCAGCGGAAAGACCAGACTGGCCTCGGCATACACTTTTACGGGCGTGGCATCCTTGCGGATTTTACCCCAGGAAATGGCCTCATCTGGTCGGGCGCCACTGTCACTGCCATCGAACTCCGAGGCGGTGTTGATGAACACCGAGAAGTCGGCTCCATTCCGCATCAGATTCGCGTTGCAAATGTGATGCTTGATGACTCCGCCGCCCACGATTATCATCCCACTGTTCACGGCCTTGACGGCCATGGTGTTTAGCCTCCGGAGATCGGACAGGATGTCCACGACGAGACCAGGCTGCCGAAAGGAGTGGAAGTACATCATATCGCCCAGGCTGCCGTCCGTCAGGGCGGGACAGAAGACGGGTATCTGGTTCTTGGCCGCCCAGTAGTAGATGGAGCTGGGATCGCCAATGCTTTCGCCCAGGCGATGTATTATCTTCGATGGCGACCACACCGTGCCCTTGGCCTTTTGTTCCGCCAGCATCTCGTCCAGCAGCGGCATTAGCCAGTCCTCAAACTTGCAGTAGTTGTCGTTGGGCACCAGCAGGTTGCCAATCCGGTTGATTCCCTTGTCACGCAGATCCCTGCCGCTCAGCTCGAAGGAGCCCATGAAAGTGGGCGCCAGGCACTTGATGAAGTCCTCCTCCACCCCGCCGGCCGTGGTCACAATGCAGTCAATCATCCGGTGCTCGGCCAGGAAGCGAATGGTCTCCCTCATCCCCGACGACACCAGGTTGGAGGTGAAGCCCAGGAAGATGGTGCACTTGCTGCGGCGCCGAATGAAGTCATCTGTTTCATGGCGGTCCTCCTGCTCCTCCTCCAGCGGCTGGGCCCTGCAATCCAGCTGCCAGTGTTAGGTGTTTGTTAGGTGGTTGGCATGTGTCCCTACGGATGAACTCACCATTCTGTTGATTTCCCGCATGGCCAGGCCGAGATTTGTGGCCTGAAAGCCGGTGTTTACATACGACTCGAACAGCTTGCTGTAATTAACGCCCTCGTTGAAGTCATAGCCCTGGACTTGGGGCGTGTCCTCCGCCAGGCGTTCGCTGGGCCTCAGCACTGCATCCTTGGCGACCGCGGGCTCCGAAGACATGATTTTAAAGCTTTTTAAATCAAAATAAATAACGCGGAAGAAGTCCACATGTGTTGGAAATTGCAGCCCTGGTTTCCATTAGTGTCGACAGTTAGAAACGGCGTTAAAGTAGCCAAAATCGGCTGAATAATAGCCAAAAGTATTATTATAAATTGTATTACTCATTTTCTTTAATTAAGAAAAAAATTGAGATAAATCAACGACTGTATCCCATGGAGCCAGACGTTAAAAAAAAATATGAATAATAACAAATAAAGAACCCCTTGCTCATGACCTTCAAAAACGGCAGATTTGGTTTGAAAATAGCTAAAATCAGCCAAGACAACACTGATTATCGAACCGCAAGGCCAGCACTATCGATTACTCACACTCATCGCTTGGCAGCTGCCATCGCTAGATCCAGAAGAAACAAGAATAAAGAAAGCACTCGAAGCGAAGTTAATTTTCCACTAAAACTTTTGTTTACGGTAGGCCGAGCTTCTTCCATTCGCTCTGATAGTTGCCCGCACATTCCCCCCCGATTAGCAGGAGCCGCAGCAGCCACTTACCGAGAGCGAGAGATCTCTTCCGCGCGCAGCAGGAACTAACGCCAGCGAGACGAGGACGCCACAGCCAAGATGATTAAACTCTTTACGCTGAAGCAGCAGAAGAAGGACGGCGAACAGAAGGGAAGCGGCGGGCAGCAGAAGAAGGCCTCGGCTGCCCAGCTGCGCATACAGAAAGGTGCTACCGTGACCCGTTTCCTATTTCCTGGTCCTTTCACCCATTACCTTCATGACCCGCAGATATTAGCGAACTGAACCTGCCAAAAACTTGCGCCACAGACTTCCCTGATCCCGATGACTTGCTCAACTTCAAGCTTATCATCTCGCCGGATGAGGGCTTCTACAGAGATGGCCGCTTCGTGTTCAATTTCCGCGTCGGCTCCAATTATCCGCACGAGCCGCCCAAGGTGAAATGTGGCACGCAGGTGTACCATCCCAACATTGATCTGGAGGGCAACGTATGCCTGAATATATTGCGCGAGGACTGGAATCCAGTGCTGACCATCAACTCCATTGTCTATGGCTTACAGTTTCTCTTTTTGGTTTGTATTTCTTAAGAATCCAGCCTTAACCCATAACCCTAACCTTGTTTCTGTCTTCAAGGAACCGAATCCAGAGGATCCGCTTAACAAGGAAGCCGCCGATGTCCTGCAGACCAATCGCCGCCAGTTCGAGTATAATGTAAAGAAGGCAATGCGGGGCGGCTACGTGGGCGAGACCTACTTCGAGTGCTGCCTGCTCAAGTGATATAGGGAATCCCAAGGTCTCTTACTTTAAGCCTGAACCCACTCCCAACCCCCAACCCGAAACCGGAGAAGACGAACGAGCGGCGACCACAAATTATTGTAATAAACGAAAAGCAAAAAATCACAGCGCGTGCGAAGCAGAAACAGCAGCCGGAGTCGAGTCAAAAAATGTCTAGTTTTTAATACAATTTCATTTAGCAATTTCGCCCGCCCCGTCTCTTAATCTTATTCATCGGTGCACCTGCTCCTGCTCCTGATCCCTCACAGGTGTATGCTGTGCCTGGCCATCTGCATGTTCCGCCACAGGCATAGATCGGCCACGGCCGCCTGCCTGCCGCCCGGCACTCGCAGATCGTAGAGCCGGCTGATGAGGCCCACGCGTATGTCATCGGTGACCAGGACCTTGAGCAGCTGCTGCACCAGGTTGGAGGGAAGTAGACGCAGCACGGGAGCTACCCTTTCACCGCCGCACTCCACCAGCAGGGAGATGAACTGGTAGACAAACACGGCCTTGGGCGACAGCTCATCGCCGCTGACAAACTGCAGGAATACCCCGAAGATGTGCTGCAC
The DNA here is from genome assembly GCA_018904815.1 of Drosophila ogumai. Lineage (NCBI taxonomy): Eukaryota > Metazoa > Arthropoda > Insecta > Diptera > Drosophilidae > Drosophila > Drosophila ogumai. The sequence continues at coordinate 31,128 of JAEIIJ010014243.1, read as the reverse complement.
GCTCGCCTGCAGCGGTTCCTTGAGCGTAAGCGGTGTGGCCCTCACTTCGGCAGTGAAAGAAGCGGCGGCTGTTCCCAGTAGACTCCCTCCCAGACCCGTGCCACCGGCGGCGCCTCCTGTTTCCGTAAATTCGCTAGAGTTGTCGCTGCCCTCGCCAATTACTTTGCGCACCTTGGCGGCATTTGGGGTCAGTTCCTCCTCGTCATGAGAGCGTGAACGCTTCTTCATGGCTGTCAAGGCCGCAGAGGAGTTGCCGCTGCGGGACTCCAGGCAGGAGATGATGCAGTAGACGCACAGGCGAGCCAGGACCAAAGATTGAGGCTCATTGATGTCCTCTCTAAAAAATGATTTAAAACAAATTAAAAAAGCTTTTGAGTTTCAATTTTTTAGCAGGTAAACTTACCCCTGCCTTCGGAGCATAAGCGGAGCCACCACATTCTGCAGCAGCGCCTCCGTGGTCTTTTCAATATCCAAGTGCATCACGGCAAAGACCACATCCATGGTCCGTGACATATCCCGCGTGTATTTGCAGGCCAATAGCTGCTCCACCAGCTGCGTGGCCAGCCACGCTGCTCCGCCGGCCAGCAGCAGGGATTCCAGCGTCTGAGCAGCACGAACGGGCAGGTGCCCGGCCTCCCCGACGCTGCGCCACACCTCCCGAAACTGCTCCACCAGCGGCGAGTGTGAAATCAAGCGAGACTTGGCGCTCGGAGCGGGATGAACGTCATGCTGCATTTTCCTAATGATCTGATACGATAGAGCCAGTCGCTCCTTGGCATTCTCCTGGCTGGACAGCTCCTCGTTAGTCAACGGGGCGAGGAACTGCTGGATCATGTTGAGCGGCTTCAGCAGCTCCGTTTCCTTCACCAAGTACATGTAGGCGCAGAGGAAGCTGGTGGCGCACACGGAGAAGCTAAAGAGCCGCCGCTTAATGTTATCCAAAATACTTTTGACATCCGCCGAGGAGAGAGTTTCCTGCTCCCAGGCAATGAGCACATGATGAAGCACTCCTGGCAGATTCAGGCAGGTGTCCTGCCAACTCAGATTGCTGGGCTTCAGCTGGGCAGCCTCCGGTTTGCTTAGACTAAGGAGCAGCTCATCCACAATGCTGTCATCGCAGAGAGCGAGAATCTGGCGGGGATTCTTTAACTTGTTGCGCTCCACCATGCACTCGCGCACCCACTTCTCGAAGAAGGAGTCGCCGCGCTCGGAGAGGACCACCTGAAAGTACAAGTAGTTAATGGGGAAATATTCGGGATCATGAGCTTGTAGATTACCTCTGATCCATAGGTCTGGACAATACTGGTCAGCATGAGGAAGGACACGTCAAACAGCGTGGACCGGATTACGCACAGCTTGCCCAGCTCGCCGGGCACTGGCTTGGAGTTCTCATTGCACTGAATCAACCGAGAGACAAAGGTCTTGAGGCGCCCCTCCACGGTGGCCACTGAGAGTATTAGCTCGAAGCTATTGCCCACCGGCACCTGGCAGAGCACATTCACCATGTCCTGCACCTTGTTGGTGCACAGCGTTTTCAGCACTCCCGAAAGCGGCACCTCGGCGCGCTTGATAAAATTAATATTCGAGGGCGTCTGCTGGCCATTGTCGCACTTCTTGAGCAGCTGCGAAGCAGCTTCCCTCTGGCTGGCAAACTTCTTCACGTGCACCTCGTTGACCAACTGCTGTTTGGTCCAATCGTTCAGCAGGAACTCAATCATGTTGCAGGAGCACTTGGTGTCCATAAAGTCCAGCAGCAGGTTGTCCTCAATGAGTAGCTCCAAAGCCTCCACCAGCTCGGGTATATAGTCCGCTGGCGGTGGCTGCTCTCCGGGCAGACGCTGCAGGGCATGCAGCTGCTTGATTATGTGCGGCATCTTGAAAAACATAAAGGCACCCCACATGGTGTCCGGACTCGTGTCGGCCACGTTACTCAGGGTGAGGAATCCCGCGCGTATAATCTCATAAAAGAGTCGCGTGTTGGAGTACCGCTTCAAGCGTTGCAGCATTTGTAACTCGGCCACATAGTAGCTGGTGTCCTTGCAGGGATTCAGGAGCACCTCCACCGCCAGCAGGGGCTGCACACAGCAGGAGATCTTCTCCAGCGTTGGCAACGGATTCAGCGTCTGCATGTCCAAGTGCTTGGCCTCTATGTAAGCCAGCTGTTGCAATTGCTGCTCCACAGCGGGCGCATTCAGCGTGAAGTTGGAGTTGGTCAGGGATCCCTTGATGCTGGCATACTTATCCCTGAGGCGGCCACAAATCTCCAACTCCTCGTGGCAGCCCACAAAGAGCATGGAGAGCAGGAACTGTTGCTGGCTGAGGCGATCGATGACCAGGCAGGTCTGGTCCAGCATGTACGATTGCTCGCCACTGATTTCGCCATAGAGCTCGTAATGCTGGACTGTGCGGGCGAAGATCTGGAAGAGCCAGTAGACCAGGTGGACCACGGCTCCGGGCAAGATAGCCTCTTCGGATTTGATGCTGGAAATTGGGGGGATTGTTAAAAACAAGTTCTAAAGATTTTCTTAGACTTCGGCTGCCTCACCGACAGGTCACGCCATCCACAATGCTGACCAGGAACTCCAGGAGAGCGGTGATGCAGTAGACCCGCTCCAGCTTGTCATATTTGGCTATGCAGCGCAGGACGGCGGCATGGGAGACGAGATGAGTGCAAAGCGAATGCTTCAGGTAGTTCAAAACCAACTTGAAAGAGAAATTTTAATTTAATGAATTTCAATTACAAATCTCTAAAGAAAAACAAAAAGTTTTGCTTACCGGATTCGCCGTGGAGCCAATGAGTGCCTGCTGCATGAGGCAGTCCGCCAGGTTGTACACATCCCCACTGACGCCCCTCGGCAGAACCTGGAAATATCAATAAAATAAAAGAATGAAATGGTTAGTGATTCATTCAGTTTCCCGTCAAGCTTTTCTACACTCAAACAGCCGAAAATCAAGCCATAACGGAACTTGTATATTTTTTCAAAGTTAAACTCTTCATTATTTCCTTGACAAGTGCCATGTTTCGTTGTTTCTTGAGCAGCAGAAGGATGGCCACCACCGGCTGGCTGCGCCTGGCCAGTCAGTATCAGTTCAAGGTTGCCAAGCCCTTCTACTATCCCGACCGGCAGGCGGAGATGAAGCGACCCCCCATGGGGGCCTATTTGCAGCAGCATGAGACCTCGCGGACCATCAAGTATCCACAGAACCGGGGCATGCCCAAGGATTACTACTACAAGGTGCTGGGTGTCAACAAGTATGCCACCATCCAGCAGATACGTTCCGCCTTCTATGCGCTGGCTAAGCGCTATCATCCCGACTCTACGCACTCGGAGCAGAAGATTAAGCAGTTCCAGGAGCTGTCCAATGCCTACAATATCCTCACCGACGAGACAAAGCGCCTGGAGTACGACCAGTTGGGCGGCGTCAGGGATGAGCGGGCCTTTCTCGAGCAGGCGGGTGATCCCATTGATGTAGAGACCAAGAGGTTGCTGGCGGACAAGAAGGCCAATGATGGTGAGTAATGAGAGGAAAACCAGGCTGGTAATCCCTTCGCCCAATCTATTTCAGAAATAAAAAATCTTGAGAGAGGATTGGAGCTGTCACTCGATTTTGTGGAGGCCACCTTGGGCTGCAAGAAAAGCCTGGAACTGCGCTACCTCAGCAAGTGTGAGGCCTGCAAGGGCAAGTCCAAGATGATGGCCAACCGCGACGTTGGCAAAGAGCCCTGCCGTCGTTGCAATGGCACTGGAAAGATGATCGTCAAGACGGTCACCTCGACCACTGTGGACACGTGCAACCAGTGCAATGGCAAGCGGTATACCAATCGCAACGATTGCGAGACCTGCTCCAATCGGGGCCACGTGCTGCACTGCGTCGAGGTGATGGCCCCAGTGCCGCCGGGATCGCGGGATGGCGACGAGCTGAGCATAATCAATCCCAAGACCAGGCAGCTGGTCAAGTATCGGCTCAAGGTGCAGGACAGCGAGTACTTCAAGCGTGACGGGAACGACATTCTCACCGAGAAGCACCTGAACCTCTCGGACGTCATCCTGGGTGGCACCTTCAACGTGCACGGTCTCCACCAGAACCTGGAACTGCGCGTCGAGCCTGGGACGCAGTCGCACACCCAGGTGGTGGTCAAGGGCATGGGCGTGCGCTCCCAGGAGGGTGTGGGCAACCACATTGTTACGCTAAAGGTGAGAATACCACAAAATCTCTCGGTGAAGCAGCGCCAGATTATCTTGGCGCTGGCCAAGACAGAGGATCCGATCTATGAGCAAGAGACCAAGAGGTAGGAGGCGGCAGCTAGATCCACACGCACACAAAACTTGTGTTTAAAATTCTCAATGTGCAGGCTTTTTGCGTTGAAATACATTTTAGCAGACAGAATATTGATTGGGGGTCTTGCCTTTTTTATGTTGATGCCCCACTGCGAGTCCGACCAGCGCTCGCGCCACGCCACATAGATGAGCTGGAGGATCTTGTTGTTCTCCTTCATCGTGCGCCTCCCAAGAATGTTTCGCGATGCGGTATTGCTCGTATTTTCGCGTTTTGTTTAAAATTTTCGCCTTCAAAACTGTTTTCTTTTTAGAGCACCGCCACTAGTGGTGGCAGAAACCTGAAGCCGCTATTGAGCTGTGAAACTATCGACCTATCGATATATCGATCAAAGTTGAATCAGCTTTTTTCTTAGCCTTTTCCATTTAGCCTTTTTTTTTATAGCTATTTAGTATCCATCACTGTCGGAAGTTTTTCAGATTCAACTTTTTTCACACGGCAGTCGGACGAAACGTAATGGAGCTCGAGATCTTGAACGCCAAAAACAGCAAGCCGTACGGCAAGGTGAAGGTGCCCTCCGGCGCCACGCCCATCGGCGACCTACGCGCCCTCATCCACAAGAGCCTCAAGTCAACGCCGGACGCCAACCGCCAGTCGCTGCGCCTGGAGGTTAAGGGCAAGAGTCTGAAAGACACCGACACCCTGGAGTCGCTGTCGCTGCGCACCGGCGACAAGGTGTACATCAAGGATCTGGGCCCCCAGATTGGCTGGAAGACGGTGTTCCTGGCCGAGTACGCCGGGCCCCTTATCGTCTACCTGCTGTTCTACTTCCGCCCGGAGTTGGTCTACGGCAAGGCGGCCACTCTGCCGATTTCCCTAACCACCCAGTGAGTGTGTGCGTGTGTGCGCTGTAGCGAAAGTTGCTGAAACCCATCGATTTCGGTTGACCCAATGGCCCCGCTTATGCAAACTAAAACGCAACGCAACACCTCTGCATAATTAGCCCGCGACTAACTCGTTTATATGTTTGCACATCGATCTCTTCCAGCATTGCCGCCGGCTGCTACACTGTCCACTATGTGAAGCGTCTGCTGGAGACGATTTTCGTCCATCGGTTTTCGCATGCCACGATGCCGCTGCGCAATCTCTTTAAGAATTGCACCTACTACTGGGGATTCACCGCCTATGTGTCCTACCATGTAAACCATCCCCAGTTCACCTCGCCGTGCATGTGCACTGTTTGGGCAGCTCTGGGAGCCTTTGCTGTATGTATTTTTTATAGATATTATGTATTGATAGGAATGATACAAGGGCTTATCATCAAACCAGGTTAACGTATTTGGAAGGTGGTTTATGTGGATTTTTATTGTTTTTAATAGGTGAAATTTTTTTTTACAAATATTTACCGGTTTCTTAAGCTTTTATAATTCATTCCTATTTTAAAATCACTTTTCTAGTTCACACGCCATTAGTATTATTTTATTTTTATTAACCACCTTACACCTTAATTTATTTTATCAAATCCAGACACAACACCAATATTTCCCAGTTAAAACTTTAAATTTTTATTTAAAATTTCCTAGTAAAATCGAGGTGTGTTATTTCTTCAAGTGTTGCTATTTTGATAAGGCTGGGCAACTCCTGATAAGGTTCACTGAAACAAGCATTTTTCAGCTAATCTTGAAAAGGGTATTTCGGATGCAGCCCCATATATAAATTAAAATATTTATGGGTTTTTACCTTTTACCAATAATTTTTTAACTAAAACTAAAGAACTTTCTCTATGTTGCATTTCTTTTGAATTAGAAAGCAGATTTTATCTTAGTTAATCAACATTTTTAGCTGAAAATATGAATATTTAAGAGTAGCTATTTATTGCCAGTGATTAATGACAGCCACACAAGTGTTTAACTCTATTGATATTTATTTATTAAGCTAGTTTTGGCATGCCAGCTAACTAAACTCTACCGTCGACTTTGCAGCTCTGCGAGCTTGGAAACTTTTCGGTGCACATTGCCCTGCGCAACTTGCGTCCGCCGGGTACCAAAGTGCGCAAGATTCCCGTTCCCGATGCCAACCCGTTGACCAAGCTCTTCAAGTGAGTAATGTTTATTTTAAATTCACATAATTATATTAACTTGAGTCTATCCACCATCAGCTTGGTTTCTTGCCCCAACTACACCTATGAGATTGGAGCCTGGGTCTCCTTTTCGGTTTTGACTTCTTGCCTGGCCGCCTATCTGTTTGCCTTTGCCGGCGCCTTCCAGATGACCGTTTGGGCCTTGGCCAAGCACCGAAACTACAAGAAGGAGTTCAAGGACTACCCCCGCCAGCGCCGCTCCATCTTCCCCTTCGTCCTGTAGAGCGTCTTGCATATTCCACACATTTACACATTCACATCTTGGTAGAGTTTACGGGGTAGTTTCTAATGAACTTTGAGTTGAAGCAAATACATTTGGAGAAGCGTGCGCTTTTGTGGATTTCTTGGACTTTGATCGCCATGGGCAGTTCGTTCGAAGCGGGTGTAATAAATGATTATTTATTTGGGGCTTTTAAAACGGGGAAACTAAAGTGTGGCAACTACTGTATGGTTACATCTTTATTTCTCTTATGATTTATAGTTAATAAATTATACAGTTTCTTGGGAATTTGCGTAGCAAATTGTAGTTTTGTTCAATTAAAATTTTTTGGTTGAAACATATTTTTAAATCACGCGCTCTTTCAGGGCTGCAAAATATCGATATTCGATAGTCCTTTATCAAACCCATCTCTAGCAAAGCTAAGTTGGCTGCAAACTGCTGATTTTTTGTTTACTATTTTTTGCCGGCAAATCGAAATTGATATTTCGGTCGGTGCCATGAATCTGTTCGAGGAGCTGGACACCCTAGACCCCGGCTCCAAGCTGGTGCCGCCCCGTATTGAGACGCCCACAGCGCACAAGGTCACTGTGCTGATACTGCTCAAGCAATATGTGGTGGTAGGTGCTCCTCCTCCTTCAACCCTCCAAGGAATCTCTCTTAATTAAATTTTCTTCTCTTTTTCGTAGAACAAAAAGTCCTGGTTGGACACGGGCATATCCATGCGCACCCAGCGACGCCGCATGTTTTACATGCTGGTCTTTAAGCTCGTCCAGGAGGCGGACATGTCCTACTATGAGCTGCACACTTTACTGACCACCGGCCGCTATCGACTGGACGCCCTGATGCTGGAGGCCTTCGAAAAAGCCATGTCCGAGTTCTGTGCGGGCAGCATCGAGTCCCTGTTTGATTTCACCGAAATCCAGAACATCGACGAGATCCTCAACGAGAACTACGGCATCAGCCAGTTCAGCATGGTCGGGGTCTATGTGCGACGCGTGGGCGTTGTCCTGGAGCGCCTTAGCTTCGCCGAGATGACGGACATGTACCAGAAAATCCTTTTGTACTACGAGAGAGGAATTCTCGCCTTGGCCGCAGGTCGGCGAAAGGCCATGGCTGGTGGAATCCTACGCAGAGAGGAAACGCCGCCGCCGCCTTCGGTGGTAATAGTCGAAGAGACGCCGCCGGGAAAAGAAACTCTGCACACCAAGAAAAAGGACAAGGAGCTGGCTATATCCCGGTGTGGAGTGGAGGAGATCAACCCACTGAGCAAGTGGGCGCCCAAGCAGGCCAAGTTCTTCATCAACAAGCAGTCGGAGCTGCTAGAGAGCAACGAGCGAAAGGCCCTGTCGCCTTTGGAGATGCAAAAGAAGGTGCAGGAGATTATACACGATCTTCCGCTGGCCACCACACCCTACTTCCTGGGCTACATGAATCAGCTGCGGGTCAGGGACTACTCGAACGCCTTGTCCGCCCTCCACAGAGCCTTGGACCGCAGTCCCGTGCGGCTGATGAGCCAGGAGAAGGGTTATCAGTACTTTTGCGTGAACCTGGCCGTGCTGCATGCCACCTTTGGCCATAAGAAGGAAGCCCTGGCCGCGCTCAGAGAGAGCATAATGCTGGCCCAGGAGCACGGCGACAAGCGGAGCCTGAATTTGGCCAATACCTGGCATAGTCTGCTGAGGGATGAACTGCCTCTGTCTGCGGTCTTGAAAAGCGTGCAGGAGGCCAGCGACGTGAATGGTTCCCTGCTGCAGAACTACACTCTGGCCCTGCACTTTGCCGTTAAGCTGGGCACCGTGGCTGGCTATCAGCCGCTGCGCCTCTTCGATCTCCTCCAGCACAGCGACAATCTTACCAATCGCAACAACCTAGCGGAGCATGCTTCCGAGGCTTTGTCCTTGAGGAGTGCTGTGTGGTGCGCCTACGGCAGGCACGAACTGGCTGCTCTTTACTCGCAGGTCTTGCTTACGACCCGAGATCGCTTTGGCAATGGCTCAGCCGGCCTGGGCAGCGCCTTGGCCAGCTATGCTCTGTGGCTGCAGCTGCAGGGAGAGCATAAGCTGGCCAAGGTTCTGCTGCATCGGGCCAAGGAGCGCTTCCCACGATTGCCAGGTGCCGAGGGCTGGATGATTAGCCAGTGCCATGTGGTAATCCAGGCCGGGATCTACCAGTGCCGCTGGCATGACGCCCTCAAGGCCTGCGATCAGCTCTACCTGCTGGATCCCTCGGACGCCATTATGCAGCGTGCCTCTATCTACGTGGCCAAGCGGGAGTTCTTCAATGCGCGACGGCTCCTGGACAAGCTGGCTTCCCAGGAGGATTTACCTTTTCTCTTAAGGATGCGGGTCCAAGTTCTGCTCGGTTACTGCGGCATGGCTGAGGGACGCTTCTCCAGTGAGACTACCTTGATTTTGCTGAGAGTAGCAGAGAGCATGGCCGATTCCCAGATGGACTACGAGCAGGCCTTGGTGGACCTGTTGCTGGCCCAGCAATTGCTGCTCCTGGGCATGCCACAGAAGGCCTATCAAGCCATCAAGCGCTGCATGCACGACATACACATCAACGGGGGACTCTTTGAGCGTGCGAAGACGGACTTTGTCTTTGTTCGCTGTCTCCTGGCCATTAGTCCCCCGAATAATGTGGAGGAAAGAAAGGCGCAACTGCTGAAATCTCTGGAGATCCTGGAGCGTGCAGCCAAGTCCTTCAAGAATCTCTCAGCACATGCAAAGGTCCTGGATGTGTATGTGTTTTTGGCGCAGCGTTTCAACGAGTTTGGGGAGAGGAGTTTGAGAAACAAATACGCAGGAGAGTTTCGGCGCTACTTCACGGATCATCCGATTCCCAGGGAATATTTAGGAAGTCCTTAGGTGTCCTTAACTTCCTAATAAAGGTATTATTAAAAGAGGATTTAACCAGGATTGGGCAGCAAAGGCAAAGCTAAAGCCTCCGGTATTTATCCAAAATTTTCTTTAAATTTTTAACTCTTAATAAACATATTTTTTATTAATTGGTTTAAACCATAGTGGTTGCTTTTGTTTATACACTGTGTACGCGAACTACAATGCTAACACCTATCTGAAACTTGCAGCTCCTTGTTTTCGTTCGCAGAGGGCGCCCGGTCGTCGATGGATGCTCCAGTGGTGTAGAGATTGCGGATGCTTTGGAAATGCTGGCATCCGTAAATGCTCGCATCCGCGGCGCCCTCGTCTTCGACTTCGACTGGGATTGTATTTTCTGTTGGTATTGACAAACTTAAGCTAAACGTGTGGCAAAATTCCCGCAGTTCTCTGGATTTCCGCTGCCGGTTTGTATCTCGTAGAGCTAATATATGCGTATGTGGTAGGTTTTAACGAATCATGGGCAGGCCGGGCGAGGGTCCAGAGGCCATCGCACTGCTGGGTCCCAGTAGAACCTGCTTCTGCTGCGACTTTTGCAACTCCTCCATCTGGGCGCGCTCCGTCTCGAAAATGACCGGCGCAAACAGAATGACGGAGCTGGTGAAGAATATCCAGCTTGCATTGCACGAGAACGTGTACAGGCGTTTGCAGCCCGTGACGGTTCCACTGGTAACGGCACCCACTGCCTTCCGCAAAGGTTCCGGGAACATCTCAGTCAGGCCCCAGATGCGTTCGCCCATCGACTCGTCGGGTTCCTGGGATTAAAACGTGAAATTAGCTTAGGATTTTTCTTAAAACCATTTTTTAGGATAAAAAAATATGTTGTAAGGCAGATTAAATGTGGCAGAGGTCAAAATTGTCGAAAGATATTTTTAAAATTATAAAATTTATGAAAATGGGTCTAGTAAATGTTTAAAATATAAAAAAACTATTTTGTACAGCAGATTAAATTTTAAATTTGTGAAAATGGGTCTGGTAAATGTTTAAAATATGCAAAGAGACTAATTGAAATGCTATAGCATCACTTTGTCTAAAAATACCCCTTAAGATATTTTAAAATTTAAAACAAGACTTCCGTTAAGTGACCTCTGCCTTTCCATTCATTAACATTACAATTTCATTGACGAAAACCCCCTTAAGGTCCCTGTGGTAAGGGTTCCCTCCCCCCATTTGAGGTTAGATTGCCTGCCGTTGTTTACAAACAGGCTCCACTCCAACTTACATCATCGTAGTTCTCCCCCTGAGGCTCATTCGATGGCTGAAATAAATAGAATGGAAAAGGTTGATTATTACAGGGCATTGGCGGTTCGCTCTTGCGGGACAGCAGCTCTCCATCCACCGACAATTACGTGAGCACGATAAGAACCGTGCGGAGGTGTACGCGGGCATGGGGGGCATTTGGGCCCCACGTTTCTCGGGGATTGATTTTACTTACGGCCGCCACTGCTCGCCGCTCGGGCGTCTCGTCCTTGCTACCGCCTAACGATGACATCCCGCTGTCCTTTTCGATGAACTCGATTTCAGGATCAGAGTCCATCAAATCCTCGATTTTCACTGTTTCGGTATCCACTTTTGCGGCTTTGACAAAACGCACACGGTTGTAGAATCTCGGGTTCGCGTTGAACGCAACCCTTTGGCAGCACACGCACGAAGGTTAGGACGGACAGACGACGGAAAATGCAGTTTCCACTGGCATTTAATTGAGCTTTAACGGAAAACTCTCGCACTTTTCTTTCAATATAAATTGATTTTGGTTTCCTCGTGAACTTGCTGGTGTGACCAGAGTTGTTTTGGTCGATAATTCCATAACGCGTTGTGCGGTACGAGCGACCAAGAGTGCCAGATCGTTTTTCCAGCCAAAGACCTATTCGATTGGCGCGACTTATCGATAAAACGCAACGGAAATAAAAAATTCTTATTGCATTGAATGTTTTTAGTCTTTAAATGTAATTTTTCTTTACTTTTCCAATGAACTCTTAAAAAATGTTATTTTTAAATAGATATTTGCAGTTCCCACAAGAGCGCACGTCTATTCTTTGAAACAGATACTCACTTTTTCTTCGGTTTCACTCATCGTATTTAAGTTTTAGGGGGTTTTATTAAATACACAATATTTTTCGCAGAGTGGGAATTTTGAAACGTTCTGAAATCAAGCAACACAAATTTACATCTGCTAGGATTTCCGGATCACCGCCTGACAGTGTTTCGAAAGGCTTACTATGCATAGTAGTTGCAAGTTAAATTAAAAAAACATTTATTGAGCGTTGGTGTACCGTTATTTATTATTTTGCTTCTCCTTTTCCGAATCGACATCGCAATTATAAATTATGAAATCATTAATATACCTAAACCAAATAAGTTGTATCTACCACTTTAGTATGCATATAGATAATGTCTTAGTTGTTGTGTAATTCGTGTTTTCCAGTACATATACTATATAGGTAATATTAAGTACATATGTTTGTAGTTCGATCGTAAACATAAACAGCAATCGTGTTATAATAGTATATTGTTGGGTAGGTATATAGTCCTGCATATATGTTAAGCACATTTAGAGGTCATAAAAAACTACTAGATTGAAGTACATGTATCGGGTATATTCCATATTTAATAGTAAGAATTTATCTTGGAGCTTTGATTCGGTTTTCCATTTTGATTTTTCGGTTTAAAATGGGTTTAATTTGCTTTGCCGTTGCTGTTCTGTTGTAAATACCATACAAAAGTTGTGGTTGCGTTCCTTGTTTTACCCATTTGACTATTTGTACCTTTGACCTGATTTAAATACGTTCATTATGTGTTCTGCACTGCTCCAGCTTTACCCATAAAAGGTTCTAATGTAAATATATATATATTCCCTTCTAATTCTCATTGTTCACTGATGTTTCAAAAGAGCACTTTTATTATATATATAATTCTTTGTTTGAATTTCTGTAGTTTTCCAACTGCTCTAAATTTTTGTAAAAAAAGGATATTCGAAATAAGTAGAAAATGAATCTGCTGAAACCGCAATGCCTTAAATCGATGAGTAATTATTATACAAAAATTAATTAGTTTTCTTTGCTGAATTATCTATGGGACGGCAATATGCAATGGACTTTAATTTCGAGAGGAAATAATGGAAATAATAATAACAAATGAAACTTTGACTAGACCTTGAACTGAACAACTTCCGCTTTTAAATAGTTTTCCCTTTTCTTGGGCTTTCGGTTACTTATACTCTTGTTTTCCTTTAACATTTTATATATAATCTGGCCGTTATCCTTAGGTAACTTCCCAAAACTAAAATTAAATTTTACTGTTTTCTTATATAAAGTGTTAACATTTATTTCCTTAGGTCTAACAAGTTTGAAACAATTTTTGTTTGTTTTTGGGGGTATTTGAAACACGCATACATTGAAAGCAGCATAACTACAATAAAATACAAATATATGAATCTGTTCTTGTTCATCTCCAAATTTAGATATATGCTTTTATTGTATGTTTTTCACATTTTCTTTAAATTTTTCTTTATTCCTGCTCATTGTTTTCGCAGCACCCTAAACACAATATCACTCACGCGCTCAGACTTATCCGAATATGCTTTTATATGTTTATGTGTGTGTGTCTGTATGTTATGTCTGTGTGTGTGTGGTGAAACAATTACTTTAATTTGTGGCAAATCGTTTACAAAAATAACCCTACATTTTTCCATTAAACTTTTTGCTGTTTGCTCCTCCATTAACTTAATTCGTAGAGAAAATGAATAATTTTCACTTTTTACAATCGTCGAAACTTTGAAACTAATTTACATATGTATGTGTGTGTTGTGTGTGGGTGTTTTTGATGTAACTAAAAAGTTTATAATGTTTGGGTGTGTGTGTGTGTGTGGCCTGCCTTGCACTTTTTCAAACCCTTGTATATATAAATAAGTTTTCATATTTTTTGTTGTAGAAAATTTTAAACAATTATTTTCCGCACTCTTGCAGTTGCATTATTATTATTATTATTTTCCGCATGTCTGAGTATATTCTTAATAGCTTAACAATTATGCTGAAGGGGGTAACTCGGCCTGCACATTCCACTCGAAATTGTTGGTTTGCTCCACCAAGTTGGGCGTAAATTGCTTAGAGCAAAAGTCTCGTGAATTCTGCAATTAAAAAAATACAACAAAAGGTTAGAAAATCCATTAAGAATAATTGCGGAGGCAAGTGAAATAAAATGCAAGATTTCCTGGTGGTAAAAGGGTCACAAAAATCAAGTTGACCCACAAATGGCACACAGAACAATTATTATTATGCATTTTTACAGCTTTGGAGGTACAAGGGGATTTTCTATTAATAGTATATAAATATTTAAAAAGGAATATGTATATTCTTAAATATAAATAGTACTCAAAAGAAATATATTATATATTTAAATTTTTAATTAACTTTTGAATACCTTTAGTTTACCAGCTCTTAGTTGTTTTTTATAGTTTCTTACTTTGTAAACTCAACACAAAATTAAAGCCAATGTCTCGGATAAAATTGAACGCAATAAAACTGATTTGTGGCAAAGGGCTTTTTCCCCCTGACAGATTTGTTCACCTAGCAAAAAAAAAAGAGGAGGAACCTGCTACAACACACAGATGAGATAGCCAAACTATATAAACTGTCGCCTCGGGTAATCACGCCTCCCAACGAAACCAACTACACCCTCTGTTTATGGACCTGAAATCCTGGTTGAGGTGGTCCGCTGGAGGCGGCGTACGTGTTGCTCCGGCCAATCGTCCAATTCGATCCGGCACACACAGTGCAGTGTCAGCGAAATCGAGCGGCCAACGTTGCGTATACGTTATATAGTACGTATACGTATGGGTTTGATGTCGATGTCGCTGATGTGGATGCCGGTGCAAAGTAAATAGAGCAAAGGCAAAGGAAAGACAACGAAACTACACTTGAAAAAATATATACTAACAACTACAACAAAAATTAGCTTATAGATAAATTTAAAAACAAGACCAAGGACATTGTTTTACATTTTACGAATTTGTATTTAATTTTTATAGGTTTCTTTGATAACTTTTTAATTCAACCTTTTTCCGAGTGCTGCAAAATGAGTAAATAAATTGCAGATGCCAGCAAACAAATGGTCGGCGAGGTTGCGGGCTGGGCTCGAACTTTGTCTGAACTGAGAAGGGGCCTTTGTGGGCGGTGCTGACATGTCAATGCGTTACAAGGTCAAAGTATCAACTAGCGAGGCGATGGCATATGAACCTAATGATACAAGGGATTCCACGTCGGACAAACACACTTACACCCACCTCTATAGAAAAAAAAACACACACACACACGCAGAACACAAAAACACTAACAAAGGACACTCGAGCGAGCTGTGTTTGTGCATGTCCCTCATATTAGTTTAAGTTTATTAAACCAATTTAATGCCACGCAAGGGAATCCCAGTGCTGCCGTTTTGCTGCTGGTTGCAGGATACTAAGGGGAAATATAGGGGATACCCACCCGGGTACTCTTTTTCCACTTTATTCTGTAGGTAACTGCATTAAGGACTCGTTTCTTTTTGTCTTTGCTGCGAGCATTTGGTGTATCAAAAAGTTTTTTTATGCCTGAAACATAAATTCAGAGTGACCCCTTAAGGAAACTTTACGACTAAATGATACCTTTTTGAGTGAGGAAAGTTTTTACTTCTCTTTATCAAAAAGACATTCTCATTTTACTATTTGCTTGATAGGAAAGTCTTCATGTTTTAAGAATAAAACTGGGTATATTTGCATTCAAATTTTATTATTAATCCTAAAATACGGTAGTACCATTTTTGAAAATAGTGGAAAATATTTAAACGTAGATTCTTTAAATCTTAAAACCAGTTATTGCATTTTTTTAAGCTCGAAATAAAATTGAATTTTCCAAAACTAAAGCTAAAACGACTTGATTGCATTTATTTTTCCCAAACTATATGCTTTAAAAAATTATTTACCTTTGTTCGAAGGACTACATTTTGGTTTTAAGGAACCTATAAACCCAGCTATACTATTTCGCCAAGACATCGTATAAAAAGAACTTTTACGAGTAAACAAACAAATAAACATTGCGCCGCATTAGGCGAACTCCTGTTGCTGTTGGCCGAGGTTAATAAACTTTGCGGTGGACACCGGTATTTGTCTAGCTGATTTATGAGCGAGCAGTTTTCGGGTGCGTTGGAAAAATATTGACACAAGTTTATGGTATTTTATGTTACCACTTGATTAAGGCCCAGACGGGAGCAAATGCAGCTAAAGCCGAAGCAGAAAATGCAAGGATACTTTAAAAAATATGCAAGGCAATTATTTCAAATATTTTTAAGATAATATAAACCAAAAAAAAAGGTAAGGGTTGCCCTGTATTTAATTTTTTTATTTGTCTTAAAATCATTGAAAAATAAAAAGAAAGTTGAAATTCGTATACCCTTACAGTTTTAAACTGGATCAGGAGACCAAATATGAATATCTCATAACTTGTCAGAAAAAGTATTAATTTAAAGGGTCACTGCTTCGCAAGATGCTGACTGAAATTATAATTCCCTGCAAAGGCATAAAAATGCTAATCTAATCTTATTTTTCCTAATTTTTTGCCAGTGCACACATGTCCTTCCAAGCGGACGCCTGCGTCAGCACTGTCCTTTCTCTGCGGCTGCACTTTTACTCACACACTCTTGCACTCTCACACACTCACCCTCGTAATTGATGCGCCCGTCCTGGTCCAAGTCGGCGATGACCAGGAGCTGCTCCAGCTGCTGCTCGTTCAAGGGCTCGCCAATCATCTCCATGGCGGTCTGCAGCTCGTCGCGCGTTATGAATCCATTGCCATCACGATCGAATACTCTATGGGGTAGGGCAGTCACAGAGGATTAGCGCGATATAGCTGAGGATATGACGGGAATACCCACCTAAATGCGGCTATCAAGTCCTCGGTGACATCATCCGCCTCGTCCACCGGCTTGCTGTTGCTGGCACTATCCTCGGGTTGCTGCTGGTCGTCCCGCAGGGCCTGGATCCTGCCGACCCATTGCAGGAACTCGGCCTCGTTGATTAAGCCATTGCCTGTGAAATCGAAAGGGGAGAAAGGAGAGGAGATTGCAGGTGAGAAATCGAGTTCAATGAATTTTGTGGCAAATGGAGACACTAAGCCAGAGCAACAGTCGGGTTTCCATGAAAGTTCCAAGACGATAATTGGATGCACAGGGGGAAATAGGTGGTTAAAATGAACAGAAACACGAGTAAACTCTTTAATTATTAATTAAATATTTAGCTGAAGTAATAAGTTACTTTAAAAGTGAATTTAACAAGAAAAACCCAAGAGTTTGACTATGATTTCCCCTAATTTATTTCCTAATAAATACAAAATATTTCCGCGTGTAAAATCAGAATGGCAACATTTTTAGCCAGCACTTTTCCCAGCACCAAAAATTGAATGCATTTTCATTGTTGAGCCCCTTCGTCCGCGTCGTTGCAAAATGTTTACACGCCTCATTCCGCGCACAATAACGAGGACATCCTTTGTTGGCCCAGGACATGCTCCTCGGCAGGCAGGCGGCATCCTAATGCTGCGCTCAGGTGCTGGCATTGTCAGAAGCATTTCCGGCTGAGATCTCCGAGACCATTAACATGCCAAAAAAAAGGAAATACTGAAATACGCAAAAAATCAGAGAACCGAAAAGCTTAGGCTAAATCCTAAGCCGAAGCTGCAAGTGAGCTCAACTTTTTCCTGCTGCTGAAACTTTTATAATTAAACGCAGAAGATATGGCCGTCCGGAAAACCTTTTGCGCTCTGCTCTTCGGCCTTGACCTTCACAGCCATAACAACAAAAATATAAAGTAAAAGAAAAATAAATGGAAAAAATAGCAAAGAGGAAAACAAGCCAGAAAGGAACTCGCTTTCACTCTCACTCTGCGTGTGAATGGGAATGAAAATGAAGTCGAAATCTGCGATAATCTCTTCTCGCATAAATTTTTGTGGCCAAAGCCGAAAGGATATAAAAAAAAAATATATATAGGCAAGGTGGCAAGAGAGGTATGCGGGGGTTGGTTGGCTTATCATTCGCATTTTCCTCTCTAATTGCAATTTGTCGGGCCAACCAGCAGCCATAATTAGAATTGCTAATTTAGTTGTCGGTCAAAAGAAAGTAGATCAAGTTGGAAAATAAACATAAATAATTTAATTAAATGAAAAGGCAATAAAAAGCTTGAGACGGGGTATTAAAAAACTTGATTTTATGTTAAATATCAACTCATAAATATTTAAACAAGCTCTTCGTCTAAGAAAATGCCAAAGATTTAGGCTGATGCCCGATGAATTCTTAACGAGCTGCTGGCATTTAGCTTTAAGTGGCAATGTCATTATGTTTGCTAGCATCAAAAACGCATTAAGAGTCACACAACCCCGCAACAATTAGACGCACTGCAGCGGAGAAGAGTTGCTTTCACACACTCAACTCTGGCTGAATACAAATATTGGTTCGTCGTCAACATATCAGGCTGATGATTGCTTGGGGTATTTGCTCATATGTTGCCACACACACAACATGGTCATACATGACCCATTATTGTCGCTTTCAGCCTCGACCCGAAGCCCATCTTCCTCCATTTTCCTGACGCTGTTTTTCCTGCTTTTCTTGTCTGGGCTGACATCTGGGTGACATTTGTTTATTGTTGGAGCGCTGCTTGAAAAATATTTTCATTTGCGCTTAGCGGCTTTCGACCTACTCCTGAGGGGGGGTTTCCCTATCTGCTACTTGGTCTTGACATTTGCCAGGATACGGAAAGGGAAAGTATTTCGTCAAGAAAAAAGAGATATGCTAGATCAGAACAACCATGGGGGTTGGAAATTTATTTACAAAGAGGTAATTGTAAAATTGAAATATTGAAAATATTTATATTCAAATATTTTTTAAATATTTCTTTGCTCTTGAAAATATTTAAATATTAAACAGGGTATCTCCGATCTAGTTTGTTGATTTTTTGTTCCTTTAAGGAACAGATTCCCTTTCCCCATCATTCGTAATAGCTTTTCTCAAGGGCCAGGCCCCCATTTCTTGAGAGGCCTTCCTTTCCGCCTTTTTCCTCTTGGGGTTTTTTCTTTTCTTCTTTTTTTTAAATACGAAAACCAAATGCACATTATCTCTATATCTGCCTCTATCTCCGCCAATGTCTGTGTCAGCCTGCAAAAAGGACAAGTCCAAGGATAATGAAAATGGCTTGGTTATATGTACGTTGATGTTGACGTTGCCGCCATTGTCATCGCTGGGTGTCCTCTATTTTTTTTCTTGTTCCTTCTGCGCCATAAGGACATGCCTTGGCATTGCCAGCGACGAGGGCGTTTCTGGCTGCGACTGTTTGCCGCACATTTCGGTAATGTCCTGCATACAACGTGTCCTGCGCCAGAGCTGAGCTCCTCCTGCCACAAAAACACATACATATGTCGGTGCTCACTTGGCTCGTTAAGCAGAGCAGCGAATTTTCCAAGCTTGACCTGCAGTTTGCAAGCATTTCTTCTTGGCATTGATCGATGGCTGGAGTGAAGCGGAGAAAGGATAAAGCTTCAGGCTCTATTAATTTATTTTGCAGGGGCAGTCGAGTTGGGAAAACTTGTTATAAACAAGATAAATCAATCAAGAAGTCGAAAAAATATGAAATAAATAGAAAAACAACAATACTTATTTTAAGCAAGAATAAATATTTTATGAAAGAACTTTTTCATCCATAAACTATTAAAGAAATTTCCTATAAAATAATATATATTTTATCCTAGAAAGACTCAAAATATCCTCTAAAAAATATATTTAATACTTAAACTGCTCCTCTCCTCGTAAAGTCACCTCAGGGATTGCTCTTGATCAATCACAGCTTCTCGATGAGCGACACCCAATGACAACTGGCATAACAAATGGCTCCTGCGGCCTGGCAGTGCTGCATTTCAAGGGGGGCTCTCGTCTGTATGTGTGTTGGTTTGAGGTGTGTTGAGGCAACAACTTCATGCCAAAGTGTAATCAATTATTGGCAAATGTAGTTGCTGGTTGCTGGTTGCTGATGTTGCCAGTTGCCAGTTGCCAGTAGCTGCTAGTTGTTGCTGCTGACCTCATGCCAGCAAACGGAAACGGAAGTTCGCTTGTGGCCCTGCGCGTGTGTGTGAAGCACTCTTGTTTGATTGTTGCTCAGCTCTGCTATGTAAGTATGTGTAATTTGGCCACATTTGAGCTTGTAAAACAGGCAATAAATGCTGACTAACACACAGAGAAAGGCAGTGCCTTTGATGGCCAATAAATTACCTTGGTGCAGCTGGGGCCATTAATTGAATCGAGTCAAAACTTGGTAACTCGGCCAACGTTGCGTATGTGCAATGTCTGGTGCTAATGTAAAATTTGGCTTAGAGGAATGCAATTCAAGGCAGTGGGGCTTCTTGACTGAACTTTGAACTTAGAATAAGTCTTCTTTAACACCCCAAACATTTTATTGCTGACTTTCACCCTCCTTTCATGTTGATTTCTTTTTTATTTTTCTCCTTACCATCCGGCCAGCCATTGCCATTCCACTTGGTCTGCAATTTTCTGCCAAATTTTCGTGGAATTTTCACTGTTGGTATTTTAAGCTGTATTTAATTTGGCTTTTCGGCTCCTTTGGCTCCTTGGGCTCCTAGCTGACTCCTTCTTGGCTGTTCCTTTTGGCCAATGGTTATGTAAATTCTGGCTCAAGGGGGAGTCCGTTGAAATTCGATTAGAGCAAATGCACAAAGGCTGTTTGTGGGTCTTGTGGGTGGTGCAATTGCGTCGACAGTTGTGGCTAATGTAAAGCACAGCGGCTGTGGTAGTGGCTGTAGCTGTGGCTTTTGGCCATGGCCAAACTAATTTAACATGGCGCGCACAAACACACATACACCGAGAGAAAGACACATTCCCCGTGGGCCTGGCTTTGACACTTAACAACTTGCCTAATAGGAAAATTTAATGGCTAGCGGCTGCTGGCATTTATGTGGATTTAGCGCCTAAAAGCAGGCAACCAAATCGCTGTCACATCTGTGCCAACACACACCCACCCACAAGGCCCAATCGAAATTAATTGTGCGGCCTAAGAGCGTGCCACAATTACTTTAAATGTCAGCGAACATAAATTGTCAATGGTCTGCTTAAGCGGCATTTGACCTCGCAAAATAAAAGCAAAATAAGAAAAAATAATTGGGGGGAAAAAACCAAGGAAAATCCAAGGAAAATACCTAAGCGAAAAAACGAAGAAATAACTGTTGCTCGCGTGCTACCTTTAGAGCTAGCCTGGCCGTAAAGACACGCATAAATAAAAGGCTCTGCTAGGTGGTCACTTAGCAATGTTAGAATGACTAAATCAGCGTCGGCTCCCTCCTGGTTGCTGCCCAGAAAGTGTCATTGAAACCCCAGGAATGTTAATGAAGCCATAAAGTGCACGCTTTTGAGCCAACATTCAACAGCTTGGGCAGCCCTTAATCGAAATGCCAGCGCACAAATTCGAGCCAAGAAAATATCAAGTAAGGGGCCGCAACCCACAACAAAAAACAAAGCAAAGCGTGTCTTTGTCTATTTTTTCTTCGGTGCTCTTTTTTGTGGCCACAATTTGCTGGCCTTTTATGTTGATTTGGTTGCCTTTGATGGGGTTCAAGGGCCTCGTTAATATGCATTTTAAATCGGAGAAAAGTTTCGATTTGCCAAGTGGATATTGGATATTCGAGAACTTGGAGCTCAAGTTCTGAAAACTTGGAGAGCAATTTAGGTAGAAACTTTAAGTTGTATTTAAAAATGTTGAGTATTTCTTGTTTAAATTTGGAATAGATATTTTCCATTTTTCTGCCATTTTCCGCTGGCTTTGAAACAATTTTCAAAAACCCAATTTTAGTCGGATTTAGTTATAATTTCCATTGAAATTTCTTTTTTTTTAGGCCTACAGCAGGCTTTTATTTTGTCTGCCTGCCGCACATGTTGTTGCCTGTGTTCCGTGTATTGTTTGCTGTCAGCTTACAAGTCTCACACGCGGCGGGGAGTGTGTGTGCGCCAGTGTGTGTGCGGGTGTGGCTGCAACACTCGCCTGCCGTTGGCAGCCATCAAAGCGTCCCTCTCCCTGCTTCCGGCCTCGGTGGCCCCACCCTTTCTGTCTGGAGCAGGGCGGCTGTCAGCAACAGTTGCCTGCTGTTATATGATAAATGTCACTCGCCCGCAAACCAATCCCTCGAGCCAAAGCTCCCTTTGGATCCCCCTGGTGGGGTTTGTGCGCCGCGAACGTGACCGAGTTTAAATTTACAGAGTTTATGCTGCACTGGCAGGAGTCTAATGCAGTTGACCAATATTTAAATTACCTGTGAAGCGATTAACCGCAATACAATTAACGAATGTCGAGCAAACAAAAGGTGACATAAATAGGCTTTGAAACGTGGTCACGTCGTTCGGTGTCTTTAATTTATGAAGACACTTGGAGAAATAAATAATTGGGTAACTATTTTAAAGGAATTTTAAAATAAAATAATATAATTTAAATTTTAGGTAATCTTTCTTCATTGCCAAAGCATCTTCTTTGCTTTATCTACATTTTAATTATTTTATTTTTCTATTCAAACCCCCTTAAACTATTTTTTCCAGTGCACAACCTATACTGCATTTTATCTATTTAAAGGATAAGCCCATTATGGCCATGAACACGTAGTGGCCCAGACAACAATTGCATATTAATGCAGGAAATTCAATTTTCTGCCACGTTGCCCTAATTTAATTATAATATGCACAAACTGCAGCTTAAATTTATGACTGAAAAGTAAATAAAGTACAAATTTCAACATCGCTAAAGAATGCAACAAGCTGGAGAAAGGCCTCTGTCCCTCCATGTTTATCCTCAATATCCTTATTATCAGGCAAAAGAAAAATGCTTTTACAGCTTTCCTCCAGCCTTGACTGGGGAATTTCTATAATAAAAATTGCATTTCCTAACGAGTAAATTAAATGAGAGAAAACTTCTGCCGGCAAAAGAGGGGCAGCAAAAGAAAAACTGGCCTTAAAGGGGCTTCCTATGTATCCTTAGCTTGTCTTGCATGAAATTCTCAGGGAAGAAAAGTAAAAAAAAGCATAGCACACTTATTGGGATTGGGTTTCTGGGAAGTCTAAAATGTCCTTTTTATTTTTAAAGCTTGTTTCTATTAAAATAACTTAATTGAGGTGTAATATCTTACATATAAAGATTGGAAAATCTATTCTTTATAGTTACTAACTTTTTTTAATGCAAGTAATTTATTTTTAATATCTTATCTTTTCATTTCTGCAACTATATATTCCCCAAAAACGTTAATTAATCACATTTATCCCCGAAAAACAATTATTACCCCAACAATCAGAAATTAGGCAATTTATTTTAGTATTATTTGGTTTACCCCTGGGGAAATTAACCAAAAACGAACTCATTCAACCCGTTTATTTGCTTCCAGCCAGGTTCAAACTTGATTAAACGCAGGTACAACCAATCGACATGCCTCAATGGGTTTAATTAACCTTTCCCCACGGCTGCGGCCATATAACTACGTGAATTATTAAAGCCGACGACAGAACAAACACTTTCACAGAGGACTAACTGTTGCACTTAGTTGTCCACAGGTTGCCAACAAGGGTTCAAAGGGCTAGAGTGAAGTGGCCAGTCGTAGTTGTTGTTGCTGCACAGGTAAGTGCCACTTACCTGAGTGGCTCGCCTCACGTATGAGATCGTGTATGATTTCGTCACGCACATTAATGCCCAGGTTCTTTAGCATAAATTGCAGCTCGTTGGCGGTGACGCGTCCGTCACGGTTTCTGTCTAGTAGATCGAATGCTGTGCGTAGATCTGTAATTTATTAAAGAAATGTATAAAATATTAGTAATATTAAAAAAAAAAATAATGATATAAAGATGTATGGGCAAATAATGATATGTTTTTGTATTTTAAATTTCTATTAAAGAAATTTAGATGTAGTTTATAAATGCTTAGTTTTAAACAATAACTTAGGGCATTGAATTGCTTAAAACTAATTGTGTTTTATTATTTTTAAATAAAAACTCGTAATTGGATGAAGTCAAATCTATGAAACACTAAATTACACTTCCAACTAGGCGATTTTTCGCTTTCCTTGATTTTCCTGGTAGCCAAGTCAAGTTTCCCACTAAAATCTCAGGTTCCTTAAGCTTTTCTTAGAAGAGTCATTCACTTTCTCAATTTCCCTTGGACTCTTAACCATTTAAGGCGTTTACCAAGCTCACACACACACACACATTACCGTTTTTCCACATCTTGTGGCTTGGCCCAACAGAAAAAATTACGTATGCGCAGTGTTGGCCCCCAACGAAGCAGGCAGGCGGCCACATAAGTATTTACATATCAGCTGGAATAAAATTGCGTCTTAAGTTCCAACCCCAAAACGCAAAAGAATTTGTCACAAAAAATTAGGGCACAAACAAAACAAAACAAAAAAAAAAAAAAACAAAACAGTCGTAAAAATGAAAGAGTCGTCTCTTTCGGTGAAAATGCGTGATTTCTTTTGTTTGCGGCGGCAAAACTCGCGTGCCTGTATTCGTTAGTGTAAGTGCATCTGTACGAATTATGGAAAATGTTTTTCGTCTGGGGGAATTTTCTTGTTTTTTCCCCCCGTTTTATTAGATGTTTGGCGGAAAGCAAACAGAAAATAATCGTCTGGCGGCGATAGAAATCGGGCTTAAACTCTCAACCGGGATTTGTGTGGGTGTGGTGGGTCCTTGCACAATAATTAAGGCCTTGCCTTGGCCTTCTTAGCGGCACGCCAAGAAGTTAAGGAACAGGACCTCAGTCAATGCCTTGCGGCCATAAAACCAGTGTCTCCTCGGCCTGACTTCTAGGCTTCCCTCAATGCCAAATCGATCAAACATGCAGTTTGGCCTGCCACAAAAACAGGCCATAGAATATTGCCTTTTAGCCAAAACTTATAATTTTTCCAATCGCCCATAACTTTGCGTGCAATTTGCCATGCAAAACTTTGATAAACACTATAATAATGAGGGCGGATAGAAATTACAACACTTAAAATGTAGATTCGTAGTTTTTAGCACTAGAAATTATTTAAAAATAAAATGAATGTCTTTAAATAATAACTAATGCTTAAGTGACAAGCTAATTTATAGACGATTAAATAACTAAAGACCTACAGGAAAATTCTCAATAATAATATTTTTTAGTTAAAATTAATAAACTTATTTTTAGTCAATTTTATTTGTAAATAATCTTTTGCTATACTACTTTATCTGGTACAATTTGTAGAAAAACTAAAGCCCCAGTTCCTGATAACCTTTTTCCCCGTGTACCAAAATTAGAATATAAAAAAAGGAGAGAAGCAAACGCAATAGAAATCCTTTAAAGGCAGCCAGCCGTCTCGACCAGAATTCCGATGGAAAAAAAGATTGAAAAAAAGTGGGAATAGGGAACGAAGATATGCGAAAATTGCATGTAAATTGCTTTGGGCAAAGCCGCTTTTCCACCAGGCCACGCCCCCCTATACCAACTACCGCTTGCCACACCAGCCCGATTTTCCCGCTTTTCCGCTTTTCCCGTATGTAGAGCACTTCCGTTGCCGTAGCTTTGTTAATACGACCGCACATACACCCACCCACACACTTGAGCTGAGTCGAGGGAAAGTGTGTGTGCGTTCTTGTATAGTTTGTAATTGCACACGTGTTTATACTTCAAATATTGACACATTGACACCAATATTTCACAGTGCAGTGTCTGCACTCCAGCTGGCGAGGATGTCTAGGGGGATGGTGGTGGAATGACAGGTGTCGGGACTGGGACATATTGAGGTTGCCCCATTGGATTGGCGCATTTGATTGGCATCTAGTTAAGTTGGTGTCGTCGCCTCCAGTTCCCTTCGGTCCTTTACAAATACATATTCAAATGGGATTGTTGCTCACTGCCATCTTTATGCGGTTGTCAGCGATATGATAAACAAACTTTTCAGCTAAAATCCTTTGCTAGATTCCAAGAAATTTGATTCTATTTAAGGATTTATACATGTCAAGCTTTGAAAAACTAAAATACTTACTAATTAGCTCATAATATCCTGCTGCGTGGCTCTATTTAATCTTGGGAAAGCGTTCAACTCAATATTTTCCCCTTTGGCCTTTCAGTAAATTCACAAATAACTAAGCTGGACACCGACGCTGCCCAGCGCAGCTCAGAGTGTTGGCATTAGCAATTAGCGAAAGTTTTTAATTGCCTTATTAAATCGGGACAAAGACCAACTTGAGTTGCCATCAGGCTTACCGGTTTTCGCCCGTCGGAAAAGCCCCGACATTTCCATGACAAAGTCAAAATGCGCTCTAGCGGAAAGTTTGCAATCTGTTAGTGTCCCTGTAACTAATTGAAGGGGACAACAGCTCGGAGCCTCCCCCCCCCTCCCCTGGTAGTTATTGTATAAATTCCTGGGGGTTCCCCTATTTGCCGCTGCACTTGAGCCATAAAACTTTCCCTGGGGTACAGAAAACATTTGTTGGTTGCCCTTGTCTGTTTTGGTTTGTCGTTGTCAATGAACTTAAAAACACTAGACAACAAGGAAAAAAATACTTGGAGGATGAACTTTAAATAAATAAATGTTTTAATATTTTTAAAAATTAAGTTTAAGGAGAAAGTAAGTAAATAAGTGTCGTTACTTCGCAGTAATTCGCTGTAATTTTAATTCTAATAAATCCGCATACTGAATGCTATGCTTGGGAGCTTTAAAAAATGCATATTCTTTCTACTAATTTTTTATGTCATGCTGACTAGTGTCTTTGCTTTCGCGAGGACCTTTAAGGATCTCCCCAAAGCCTCGTCTTGCGGTGGAAGTGTAATTGAGTTGGCAACAAACTTGGCAACACTTTCGTTCACATACAACTCACAGAGGCAAACCAATAAATTGCACTTGGCCACATAAATAACGCTTAAAAGTGAAAAGTTTTTTAGCTGCAAAAACTTTTGCCACCCCACATATATTGGCAGAAGGATTTGGCTGAGAAAAATAAAAGGAAATTGCCTTGTGCATAAACCACAATGGCCATGAAATGCGGCTTTTAAAAGGCGGAAGTGCCAGAGTCTGCCGAGGTTATGGAATTTCATTTTACTGATCTTTATATTTTTTACAAAACATTGTTATTTTTTTATAAAATATATATACTTTTAATATAAATTCCCCTTTTTATATTATATTCGAGAACCTGGATTTGCAATTTCTATATGGAATTTCCATGGCTATTAATAGCCTGACAATAAGCAATATTAATCCCCTTTCATGTTCGCTTTGAAATGAAATTATCCTGCACAAAGGACGCGGCTTGAACATTTTACGCGGGCTTTTCAACACTTCAAACGTGTTAAATTGAAGTGGGCGTGGGCGTGTTTCCCTTCAAGGACCTCTATTTGTCACACACACACATTGCGGAGTACTGTGTGGGAGTATAGGGAAAGCAGAGTTGCAAATAAAGTTGTGGAAAGAAAAGGAAACTAGTTTCCTTGCAATTAAGAAGGAAAACTCGTGCCGAATCACAACAATAATAATGTGAATTAATAATGGACTTTGTTGCCGGGTCGCCACGATAAGATATTATTGTATATGTTAATTCCAACCGAATCAGCAAACGAAAAAAAAGAGAAACAACGAAAACAATAACACAACAGAAAGTTATCGTGTTGATTAGATTGGAAATTCCGTTGATTGTGCTTGATTGTATTATTTTGTATTTCTGTTTTGTATTCCCTTGCTGTGTGGGAGGACGGCTGATTTGGCATGACACACGACTCTTTTCTGATTATCATTTCCCTCCCCGGTCTAATTTCTGTTTTAAAACATATAGATTTTCAGTGATAATTATCTATATCATGTGCTCGGTTAGCACTGTTATAGAAACGTGTGAACCACATGGGAATAATGATAATTGCAGAGGAAAAATAAAGAGTTTAGCAAAAAGAGTGCGGGAAATTTATGAGTCGAATGGAGATTGCTCTTTGTCGGTAGCAGATAATTTATATATATTATTTACGGCTATTAGATTATTTTGATTTAAATAATGGCAATCATAAATCACTGAATACGTTATTTTATTAATTTACCCAGATTAAAAAATTGTTTCATAAATTTTTTTTCATAGCTTAAAAATGATTTCTATCGCAAATCTTTAACAATTTTTTATTTATAATACAATTTTCCACAAAAATCGACAGAAATAATATACATTTATTAAACGTTGTGCTTTTTTAAGTAACATAATAATGAATATAAATTATTTTCCATACTTAGCTCACCTCGCACTTGACTTGCGATTGCTTTGTGATCCATTTTTGTTGTCTGTTTTTGTATTTTTTTTGTCTATATATATTAATTTGTGTATTTGTTTTCTATATAGTATTTATAGATTTAGTGTTTTGTGTTATTTTCTACGTCTTTTTTGTAGTATCTTTTTTTTTGCTCGGCGGCAATTATGACTTTTACTTTTTTTGTTTTCTGCGGATGTGTTCACTTGCTTGTGTCTCTGTTAACAGGGCGTATGAGTAACTTGTGCGCGAAAGTTTGCACTACTTAAAAATAGCAAAGTAATGGAAATTGGAAGGGGGAAATCATTACTCGATTATTTGTCGATCTTGGCAGAGCAGCAAGGTGCAAATCAGCTTGATTGCACTTGGATGGGATTGGTGGATTCTTGGCTTGGTTTGGGCCACTCCCCCTACGGCGTTTTAATTGCAATTAATTACTGAAATCACGACCGATTGAGGTCAAACGTCGATGTGTTTGGTGCACGCATTCAGGGTCAGGGCTCTCTATTATTTAACCATGTGCTGTCGGGTTTTGCCTTTATATTGTTCCTTCCACATCGGCCGACACTTGTCGGCTTTCCTCAATTTATCGCCCGTCATTTACTGAGTTTTCCCAGACTTGATATTTCAATAATTATGCAGCCTGTCAGCCATTTCTCTTAAAGGCCAATAAATATATATGTCTGGGGCTGATGCAAATTGAAAGTTTCATGGCCTGGCACAAGAAAGAAAAATGAAGGCCAATTAAGTTGTCTTAAGTTCGTCAGTGTCTTAAAGAATATTTAATATGGCTGGGTTTGAATACTGAATAATGCTTTAATGGGTTTCTATAATATCTATTCTGTAATAGTTAATGCAAATTAATTTATTAAAATATTAATGAGCTCTAGTCATTTCAACCACCTACAATCACCCTGGGAAACCCTCATTTTGGCTTATCAAACGCTGCAACTTTTGAGTCACTTCCAACTATAACTTTCGACACTATCCATCACATGCGGAAACTAATTTTCACTATCAAATTTCCAAGCAATTGACGCATCCTCACATTTGTCATGGTAATTATGGCTTAGTTGACATGTGAATAATGCACTGACTTTTCTGTAAGGCAGCGTCGGTTGGGCAAGTGACATAACAGACTCCTTTTGGGCTGGTATAGATTTTGGGGGAGTTCACTCTTATTGTCGTCCAGACTGAAGGACTTAAAGGGAGACACTTCAAGGCCACACGTTACGCTTCAATTACGCGACAAGAGTTCAAAAAAATTTGGCGGGGGGCAGTGCCCAAACCAAGGGGAATCCCCGGAACCAAGTAAAGGCCACAATCTTTACCCTTTTGAAATAAGAGCTGCTCTGGCCAAGAAATTTATAGAACCGATAGCGGTTGGAGGTGTTAAGTAAGTGTTAGTTGGAGATAGTTAGATGGCGCACCGATAGCTCGGCTATTTGTTAGTTTATCTCAATCCGCCGCGACTTTCTGTTGCCAATCGCGTCGACTTCGAAACTGAAACTGAACTGAACGCCCCATGAATGGCGGCGGCGGCCCCCGTTGGCAGTAGGCTCGTGCCGCCAAACCCCCCCCCATGACAGCGTTCGGCTGTGGTCCCGTTAGCCGAAGACTCTTCGCGTTCGGTTGGCGACTGCAGAGACTTCGGGATTCTCTGGCTTCGGCGAAATTTCATTCATCGCTGGGGCAACCAACGGATTCTGCCTTCTACTCGTAGATCACAAGGGTATATAGGTTTTTATGCTGGATTGAGAAATCTCCTTTGACAATGTACAACTAAAGCTTTAAAATAAATTTTAATTGATTTTTAATCAATTTAGGTTTGATATTTAACAGTAAAGTGTTTATTTCCTTTTTTTGGAGCAAGTAAATCTTATAATCAAATTTTTAATGGGTATTTTTAGTCGCAGCACTGGTTTTTAGAGCTCCTTGTTTTGTTGCTGCTTCTGTTTTCATAACGTTCTTCTCCACAAAAGAAACATGAGAGAGAGTGCGGGTAAGAGTGAAGCAATAATGTGGAGAGCGATAAGAGAGTAGGAGACTGAGAGATTCCACATTGGAATGTTTTTTAGTGTTTTCGCCTTTGACTCAGCATTCACGTGATGGCGTTCGCATTTCTTTTTGAAGGACTCTGTGGTTTTTTTGATAGTGGAAATATGATAAGTTTGTTCACTCCATCTGCTAGTTATGCATGTCATTATTATTCAATATGCATATTCGTAATGCTCTAGTTTTCGGTGCTTAAAAAGTTTTAATTGATTGCTATTAAAGTTAGGTTTTGAAATGTGGATAATATATAGCAGAGGAACAACAATAAAATAATGATATAAGAAGAATGCAAAGCTTTAATAAATAATAATCTTTAAAGAATTTAAAATCAGAAATGTGTCAATGTGGCTTCAAATATTTGCAATTAATAAACATTTAAGTTTGGTTTATAATTATTTATAAATATTACAATTTCATTTGTTTTATTTGTCATTTTATTTGTAACAACATAAATATTACAAATTATTGTAATATAACAAATAAAATTGTAATATTCATATTATTACAAATAAAATAAGAGCTTATATTTGTTTCTTGTCAACAAAAAATATAACGCATACGCCCTGTTTCCGAGATAGACCCTCTATCAAAGAATCTTGCAAGGAGAATTCTTCCAGTAACCTTGTCTCAACAACAACAACTACAGCTACCACAACTGCAGCATGCAATTCAAGTATCAACAACAAAGCACACAGATGCACCTTGGCATGCCTGTGTGCGCGAAGGGGAAATTCACGAGTCTCTCTCCGCCTGGAAACACGAGTCCGGAGTCTCTCTTCGGTGCTACATCTCCCTTGCACCCACACCGAGGAAGCCCGTTTGTTTGGCTCAGCGAATGTGCGGAACAAAACAAAATAATGGAAAACGGCTTTGTTGTTGGTAGCGTTATAGTAGCAAGGCTTTAGGGTGAGAGAGCGGGATTGATTGGGGGTAGACCAAAAGAGAAAAGGAGAGGGAAAGTGGTGGTACCGTTATACGTAAGGGTTTATGCAACCTTATCGCTGGATTTTTATGTAATTCTCAATTAAATCGCTTTTGTGGGCTCACGGCGCCTGATTGTCTCATAAATGGAAATTGTAAAATTATATAGAAACTCGGTTAAGATTATGATAGCTTCAGATAGTTATTCCTGGAAAATAAGAATAGCTTTGAAATTGAAAGAGAATTTATTATTCGGAATTACAGTAGAGTCCGGTTATAGCGACTTTCAAGGGACCGACGATTTTACGTCGTTATA
>JAEIIJ010014238.1:0-10481 GCA_018904815.1 Drosophila ogumai | reverse complement strand
TTTTAGACGATTTGCAACAAGATTTAATACTTTTTCATTAGACTGTCTTAAAAGCATTTAAGTGTAGTTTTCTACAAAATTTTAACATCAATTTTTATGACCGAAACGTAGACTTATATATAAAGAGCTCACCTATTTTTAATGTAACTGTAAATTCGTTTATTTATTTTTTTTTTTAAGACCTGCAAACAAAAGTTTTTAAAAAATTTAATTTATTCCGTACAGAAGAAAGACTTTATTTGATTTCGAAATAGAAAATGCAAATCTCGGTTTGTTGGTTCTGCTTTCCTTGTGCATTGCAGGAGCCTAGATAGCTTGTTGGAAATAAAAAAAATACCCCATATCGAAGCTTTAAATAAATATATTTAATATTGAAACAAATATTTTGAATTTTATCCATACACTATACGAAGGCCATGCAGGGAGACTCGGAGAAACGTGTATCCTTTTTAATCATCGTCACGGTCACCCCCACAGCATCCACCACCTTCTTCGTCGCCACAGCATGGGCTGCAGGCCATGCAGCCAAGACAGGGACTCATCGCTAGGCCACAGCAGCCAAAGCACAGGCATAACAAGGGCAAGCAGATAATGAGGAGGCAGCACAGCACCACCACAATAATAATCACGATAATCATAGACATTCCAGAATTGCGCTTCTTTGGCTTTTTCGTGGTGCGTCCCCCCAAGGGACCAGTAGTAATCACCTGTACCGGTGTACTCTGCCTCGGATCGCCGACATCCGCTTGAAAGTAGAATTTTATTCAAATAAAAATAAATGTTATTTAAGTTATTTATAATTTGGTGATACTATTCTACAAAAAAGTTATAAAAAATGTTTGTGTGGGAGATAAATAAGTTACATATATAGATATTTATAAACATGTTGCTTCCTTTTGTCCTTAAATATTAGCCAAGGTTTATACTTATCGCCAGAACTGTGGACCCAAAACGTCTTCTTCCCGCAAACCGCCTTCCCCCCAAACACACTCACAAGAAGCGCCTAATTTGCGAGTGCGATTCTCGTGCAGGTGCAAATTATGATGGGATCCGAAAATCACACAAAAAAAATCAATAAAAGCAATGGCAACAATGCCAATAATAATTTATGGCCAAAAATCGGGGAATAAGCTAAAAAGGCATTCAAAAAAGAAGACGAGCAGAAGGAGAAGGTGGGAGTGGAGAAGGAAAGAGAATATGGAGAATAAGGTGCTGTTACTGAGGCGACATGTGTAAGGGAAAAGGAGATAAGAAGATCAAAATCGGTTAGGCAGCAACAAAAAACAGCAGCAGCAGCCGCAGCTCCAGCACAGAAACAACAATCGAAAAAGCTGCGCATGCGCCGCACGCGCCTTCACACACACATACCACACGCATACATGTGTAATATTGGCGCATGTATGTCAAACTGTACCCCACACGGCGCTCGCCATGACATGACAAATGCGCACGCGCTCCTGCTCCAACACCTCAACCCAGGCCCCACTCTTTCGCGAGAGAGAGAGGTAAGACAGTGATGCGAGCAAACTAACTATTTTAAAGCTAAAACTGGTTCTAAGGTAGGGTAATTTTGGAAAGTGGCTAATGATTGTATATTTTTAATAACTAATTAAATTAAAATAAAAAAAACTCATATATTTTTTTTGCAACTTGAAAATTCTAGGGTATAGAAAATTAATTTAAAAAAAAAAATCAATATAAATTCATAGCTAGAAAAGCTCCAAAACAGTTAGCAACACTA
The DNA here is from genome assembly GCA_018904815.1 of Drosophila ogumai. Taxonomy (NCBI): domain Eukaryota; kingdom Metazoa; phylum Arthropoda; class Insecta; order Diptera; family Drosophilidae; genus Drosophila; species Drosophila ogumai. The sequence goes on along the minus strand of JAEIIJ010014238.1, from coordinate 8,740 downwards.
TCCCCCAGTGTCGTCGCCGAGTGCCATTGTGTGTGTTTACTTTTTGGTGGAGTCGCGCTGTCTGCGCTGTAAACACTGGGAAGTGGAGCAAGTGTCTTCGCCGCGTGTCGATTTTCTCACTCCGCCACGGGGGGTGTTCAATGGGATTAGGATTATTCAGATCAGAAACGATCCGTATATAAATATAGACTGGTATCTTTTTCTCTCTCTGTGATTTATGCGCCTCGGCGGCCTGAGTGATTGATTCGTCTTTCAACTTAATTGAAAGACCGGGCAGTTGGTTGTTGGATCATTAAGCAATTTAAGAACTTGTTGATTTAGAGATTGAGGCGATAAATGATTGATTGGAAAGATAAATAATGCGGGACGGGACGCGGGACGAGATGGGGATGCATTTAAAGCCGGATGGAAGAGGAGAGAGACTCGAAACGATTTTATGCCCATGTTAATCTTTATAATAAAGTTGTTTTTAATTTCTTTATCTCAGTAGTATCTTTTAATTTAGATGTTTATTCTTGTGAGCTTATTAATTTCATTTCTGGGGTTTTCCAAAGCGAACTCCAGAGATTTATAAAACAATTTATGAGGCTCATTTTTTTTAGGGAAAATTAATTGGAAATAATTTGTATTATCCTACCAGATATTCAAAATAATAACCATTATACCCAAGGATTATGATCTCCATTGATCAAAAATTAAATTAAAGTTAAATAAATCAAATGAAATTAATACCACGACACGATGGTTGACACAGTTCCCCCCATCAATTGTTGCCCTTGGCACGGGTTTAGAGTGGACCCAAAAAACGGTTTTCCAAATTAAAACTTGTATATTATACGTGTATAAAGTTTCTTCTTTGCTTTGTGCTATTTTTAGGCTTTGTGCGCACAAAATGCTAACAAGCCAAAAAAAAAAAATATATTGAAAAATCATCTTAGGAAACCCGTTTGGTTTTTTTTTTTTTTTTTTGTGGGGGATCTGACCGGATCTGAGCGTTAGCGGAAAACTCTGATAAGTTATTAAATAAACAAGTCGTAAACTCGAACTGCGATTACGAACTATTAATTAGATGGGACGAATTCGCATTTCGACATAAGAAACCAAATCCATGTGGTAGTTCTTCTTAGGATTCTGGGCCCGAAGATTTATACTCCCTATAAAACGTTAATGGAATTAGTGAGGCAGAGTTAATTGAATGACGGCCTTAAATGGTGACAGCTTCACTTTTATGCTTCGATTTCGAATTTCAACGGGTTTCATCGGGATCTCTGGGGTGGTGTCACGCCTCGGGAGCGTTGTCTAGCCTTGATCTAGAATAATTCCGAGCCGATACAGTGGGTATCAAAAGCATAAAATAATTCTTGTTTTACTTATTTTGGTTGTAGATATTTTTTATGGTTAAAAAAAATATATATATATTAAAATTTAGATATTATAAAATAATTTTTATTTATATATATTTTTTATTTCTTTAAAACATTTGTAGCGAAAATTTCACAAAGAACACAGCCTACAAAACCATAAAATGCAAACATGTTTCAATTTTTGTATTTATTTAAAAGGTTTCTTGTTGCTAAGGCTATTATTTAAATATCAGAAAGTATCCCGATTGTCTCATCTAAATGCGGCAGACGTAATAAAATAATACAATGAAAGCCTAAAGAGCTTTTCGATTTAATATCACATTTAATTATATTAAACAAAATACTCTCAACTGTATTATACAACTGGAGAACACGTTTTGTGAACAGGCGGTGGACCATTAAAATATATATACTCGATTTAAATATATATTTATTCAATTTACTGGCAAAATATTATTATTAATTGCAACCTGTTTTAATTAATAATTGAATACAATTAACAAAACCCTGACTAAATTTGGGAACTGAAGGCGGTGAATTTACTTTCATCGTAATCTATTCTATGGCACCTTTACGCAATGAAACGCACTGTATAAAGGAGACAGAGACATTCGGGCAAAATAAATAAAGAAAACTGGTCTTAATTATACAAAATTCGGCAGAAACTAAAAAAAAAAACGGCCAGAGGGAGACGGACGGAGAGACAGATAACTTTACGTTTTGGGGTAAAAGCAAAACGTGTTTAGCTTTCTATTTAAACTATGCAAATTCGCATTGATTATTTATTTCTTGGCTCTGTGGCAACAAAAAAAGAAAAAAGATTAAATAAAAACTAAGACCCTCTAGATCGAATAAAAAATAGAAAAAAAAAAAAATGGAAGAGTAAAAAATATATTTAAAAAAAATCAGTAGAAAACAGCCATAAAAAGGAGCGTTCGATCGCTCAGGTGGAATATGCATAACCGGTCAAAGAACCGACAGAATCGAGAACCTGATCCCAACTCGATTTAGTTGGTTTCGCATTTGATTTCGGTTTTGGGTTCTGGACTCGCGAATCGAGTATTTCCTTAAGTTGCCCATAAAATATGATTTAGCCACATATTATTTATGGCCCGCAACCAGATCTTCTGATTCAGAACGTGCAGCCATAACTGATTTTTAATATTCCATTCAGATTCAATCACGCCCTGGGACATGCTCCACTAATGACAGCCCCCGCTAGCTCTCTAGCCCCAAACTTGCTTTTCTTTTTTTTTTTTTGTATTTCGCCAAAATAATAAAATCAAATTAGGGGCGTTGTCATCCATCGCCGCGCCACCTACAAGAATTAATATGCATAATTCCAGGGGGTTGGCTCTGTTGAATAATAATAATAATAGCCTAGATATAGCTATAAATATATATATAGTATACACGATATAGCACATGCCCCGATGCAAATGAGTTGGATTAACGGACGGAATTGGATCTCCGAACCAGTTCCTTAAGGAGACTAGTAGTAGTTGTGATCGGTGGTGATTGCCAGATTTATGGCACCTCCCGGTCCTTATGAGGGGCGCTCAACACGGCACCGGATCTGCATATCAATAGATTAATAGAAATGCACACTGATAGATAGCTGCTTAATTTGATCAATAAATTGCACATATGTATATACTATAGAATATTATACTTAATACAGAAACTAATATAACATCTACGGTTATGAATTGAGATCAGGAAAGTTGATAGGTGTTACTACGGTATTTGATTTGTTAGATGTTATAACAGAACAAGTAAGGTATGTATATGCTTTGTAAGCAAAATAAATACTAATACTAATATAAATAATAATTGCATAAGAAATATATACACCATAGATGAAAGGTATTAAATTTTAATTGTATTTAAATAATCATTAATTACTAGCTAAAACCCTAAGATATTTGTTTAATAGGAGTTTCTATGATATATATTCGGTGTGCTATAGTTTCTTTGAATATAACTTATAACTGAATCAGTTTTATTTATCAATGAAATATTTAGCTAGAAGTATCTAATAGATACAACCTTAGTCCAATTCGCGAACCGAATATATCTATCAGAAAAATATATATATAGAAGTATGTATGTACATAGACTAGTCTTCCTTTGATACTTTGCCCAAGGACAAAGCCTACTTTTTTGGGATTCAATGAATGGATTTTTCGTTTGTATTTTCCCCATGATTGGTGATGGCTTCAGGAAGTCTGCCTTGGCGATGGACCCCCGCTGTCTCGTCTTTAATCAAAGTCCCATTTAATGACTGTTCGTCATGCCGGTCAAATTTAGGGCCTGATTTCAGTGTCTGTTTTTTATGGTTTTACATATTTTTTCCCCTATTTTTTTTTTTAGTTGTTTTTACATCATCATCGCAGAACTCTCAAGGGCAAGAAGAAAAGAAGGAGAGAACCGAATCGATTCGGTTTGAATCGAATAGATGCGAGTGGAACAGAACTAAATGTTTTGGTTTCTTGGAAATCTCGTTTCTGTCTCCTTATAATTGCTAATTTATTTATTTATTTTATACTCTTTTTTTTCCACCTCTTTCTTTATTGTTTTGCCTAAGCTCTACGTGGGGAAAAAATAAACAGAGAAACGAACAGAATGATCACGCATCGAGGGCATTTTATATACTCTAAGAAGGATTTTACATACGATAAAGAGACTTATTTTATTCCTGATAATTAACATTTATGTAAAATTTTACTTAATATAAAACTAAAGAAAATCTATGTATTTATATTTATTGAAATACTTTTATAAAATAATACGTGCTTTAACTATTTTAAGGTACTTAGAATATATTTTAATAATAAAAAATTACCAGCGCTTAAAAAAAAAAATATTGCTTGAAATTTAAAAAAATAAAAGAACAACTTTTCTCACATCTCTTTTTTTTATATATATTTTTAATAGGGACCAGCAAAAAACCCTACGTTAGTGATAATACCCCATCGAAAATTAAGCAAAAATCAAAGATTCGGCAAAATTCAAAGCGAGCGAGGCGAAACGAGGGAACGTTGGGGGCTGGCTGCGTAACAAGTTGTTCGATCTGTTAATTTGGCAAAGAAACCACATCGACATCGCAATAAAATTCGAAGAAAAGAAAAAACAACACGGCTAAATGAAACACTTTCTTTTCGCTATGCAAATGGCGAATGTAAAGCAAACAATAAATATTAAATTAATGGTAATTAATGCAGGCAGCTGCAGGCTTTTACCTGGAATTAAAGCTAACCAAAGCGATGACAATTAATGGGGTGACAAGATGAGTCAGTAGTTGATGGGTTTATCCATCGTATCGTATCCAAGAGCCATAGCCACTCCCTCGAACACGTTTGGGTCTAAGTGAGACATCAAGATCGAAGACAAAACCTAAGACTCGACTCAAGAGACTCTTGGAGACCGGGGCGTGTGCAAGTATGCATAACAAATGCGATATTGAAGACAAAACGCTTATTTTCCAAGGTAGCCTTACCATCATCTGGTACCATCTCGTCTCGTATCATCATCTCGGCTCTCTGACAAGCCGCTGAAATGGCCAAAAACGTTTTCATTAAAGAACCAGAAGAGTCTGAGATCGAATGCGATGAAAAATGAATGCCGTGCGGCATTCGTTTAAGTTATTAAGCATAAAACTTAAATTAGAGGCACCATTAGCGATTATCATTAGAGCTGCGTGTCCGGTCCGGTTTCGATTCCCCCCAATCTTATCTCCTCGAATTTATTTCTTTCAATTTTTTTTTTTTTTATCGATGGGAAAAAGCATCATTTGATTGTTGTCGGTCCTTTACCCATAATCGAAAACTTTTGTTTTTAGAACTGGAAATTTCGGGGATTTTATCACAGAGAGTTCTAGGAAACTTTATAAATAATCAAATAATAGATGGATTTCCTTCTAAAAATATTTGATTCAGCAAATATTATGACAGTTAGTGTGCTAAAATTAAAAACAAAAAAGCAAGTTCATTAACACTAATTAATTGATTGCAATTTTGTGACATAAAACGCTTTATGAACTCAGTTAAATATTATTAGTAGAGTGGGAAATGAAATATATAAAAAAGGTATAGGTATATTTTATCCTGCAAATATTTGTTTTAAAACTCATTAAACAATTAACTTGATTGCAATTCGAACATTAAACACTTTAATGGCCTCAGTTAATAAATTAATTACTAAATATCATTAGAAAAATAAGAAAGGAAGGCTTTAAAAGCAACATAAACATTTATGGTCATTTATTGTGGGTCATTTAAAGTTTAGGTCGATTTCGACAAGGCTGTTTGTCCCCTCTCGGAAGAATGAATTATCGAAAATAAATCATTGGTAAATAGAGCCATTAGTGCGGTTACCCATAAAGTATATGCAAATTGAGGGAAACGATGAAAAGCTACCGAAAATGACCCTGCTAAATGGTATTTCTTATTCTATTTTTATTTCTCATATATAAGTATTTATGCTAAGCCCCACCAGATTCCGACAGACACTGATCCGCCAGAAGAACTGGCGGCATTTTGATAAATTTGATAAGCCCGAAATCGAATCGAATCGAAACGGAACGGAATGGAGCGGAGCGGAAAGACTAATTAAGCGAAGGCTGAACGAGACCTGACTGAACAGATGCATTAACATATCAACGTAGAGAGAATACTATATCTTATCAGAAGATTCACAGAAGAAGGTTCACAGAAGAAGCTTCACAGAAGAAGATTCACAGTCTGCAAAGCGAAGAATCATTCAGGTCTTTGGATTATGGATCATGGATCTTAAGATTGGATCTTGGGCTTAAGTTGAAGTCTCAGTCTGCTGCTCTCAAACTGGTCGCCCAGAAAAATACATTGTCGTTAATCGTGTATCAACGCATATTTTATCGGTAGTATATATTTTATATACTCGTCTATATATATTTTGTATATTCCATGCTTTATAAAAAATTAACGCAGATTTAAATTTACGCACATGCACACACACACACACGTACACTGAGATCGAAGACTGAAAAAAAAATTATCATTAAACGTGTATGCTAATTTGATGATGGCGGTTTTCTAATTTTGCTGCCCAGAAACCAGATTTCTATGCTGCGATCAGTCTCCGTCAGCAACGAAAGGCGACTCTTCCCCCTAGAAGCGGAGTCAACTGAATCTTCTGCCCAGAAGAATTGGCCCAAGATGAGGCCCTAAAATTGTTACATCTTCTTCGCAGATTGATGATGCCCCAAGTCCCCACCCCTTGAAAAGTTGACAAACTTTAGCTTCATTTTCAGGGGTTCTAAGTGGCCAAGAATCGATGCACAGTGGTGCGAAATCATATTGCATTAAGTTAACAATAAAAATTTAAAATTTAAGTTTTAAAATATTTGCTAATCTTTTGCGTGTTATATAAAAGGTTGATAGGTAATTTTAAAATTTTTTAAAACAACAATAGAATAAAAAATATTTATTTTCTTAACTAAAACATAAAGAACAACTTTATTACGATAAAAATTAATTGATTTCTTAACTAAATTTAATTACAATTAAAATGTACTTTAATTTCTATTTAAAATGTTGATTCCTTATAGTTTTCATTATGTTAAAAAAATATTGGTACTATTAAAGATTTAATTTAACTAACAAAAATTGATATATAAACAGAAAATAAAAAATAAAAGTTATATTATTTATAAAATATTAAACATTACATACCATACTTTTGTTATAAATTGTAGATATTTTAAAAACATTTACTTACCTCTAGCCATAATGCTATCGTCCGTGAAATTTTGCACCTCAAATTGCGGTGTTGTTACCGATTCCTCTACCGCTTTTCCAATATTAAATAAAAATAATTAATTAATTTTTTAAGAGCATATTAAGTGTAGAAACCTTCTTCGGTGAGGCCACTGTGCGTCGACTTCGACACCGACTCCTCCTCGGTTCGTTGTCCGGTTTCCAATTCAGTTTTTGCCGCTGCCTCAGTCGCCGTCTCTGCCGACGGCGTTGGCTGCGTCGCCGCTAGCGTCGCAGCCAAGATGATATATAAGGAAACAAGAAGTCGCATCGTTTGTATTTATTTGCTAGAATCTGTGAGCATCGGAACTGACCGCTACCACCAACCTCCGACTTAGAAAAACCATAAATAGTCCTCGTACCGAATTTTGTTTTTTTCTCAACACAATATGAAGAGTTTTGTAAGTGCCAAAAAAAAACAATAATATAACGAAAAATTGTTGGACTAGAAACTACACACAAAGTCTAACAAAACTTTCGAAGGAAACTATGTTACATTTTTTTTTTACTGTGTGACTAAATAAGAAAAGATCCAAGGATCAAGTGAAAGTGCTAAAAAAATATATATAAACTGTGAGGATTCGGAAATAATATTCGTATTGAGCCTCAGATCACCTTGAGAGACAGCCCATCATCATCATGACGAATGACAAATATCGAGACCCATTATGATTAGTGCCTCAACCCAAAATAAAATCGAAAAAAAAAAACAAATCTCTGTTTAAACACCCAGAAATCACCGACAAAAACGCGCGAGACACAGCGACGCGACTCGCGCGCGACTTTGATTAATTGCTTCGCTAATGCAAAAAATGCAAAAATGCTAAATACTTGAATAAAAAAATTATAAATATAAAATATATATAAACCATACATATATACCGTAAAAAGAGCAACAATGAATCCGCTTAACAATGTCCTAGTTAACAGTGCAAATCATTTGTTGAGCTTGGCGCTTTTCAAATTAAAAAAAATTCTTTACTACTACTAATACATTTTTTTAGTTGCCCCATAGCTTATTAAAGCCTTCAGCAATCCTTAAATATTTTAAAAATATATATTACTATTTAAAATATATATATTGGATTAATATATCATTTTAATGATAATTATTTGCAGCTGATCCTGCTGGGTTTTGCTGCTCTGGCCGCTGCCGATGTCAAGCACCTGACTGACCGCAATCTGGACCTTTTCAAGTATAATCCCAGCGATATCTATACGTTGCCCGAGGACATTGACGATGACAAGCCGGCGGTTCAGTTCAGCGGTGATGTGATGAAGGCCAAGACCGAGAAGCTCCAGAACTACAATTCCGGCAAGAAGTTCAAGTTGGAGTGAGTAAATGCCCTAAATTATATATATTAATATAAAGCTTCTTTTCCGATTTACAGTATATTAAAAAAAATATATATATATATAATTTTATGCATACAAAGATCCTTTGAACTTTAAACTCAAACTAAAACTGAATTCAATTTAAGTCAAACCTAAACACTTTTATCCACTTGTCTAGAAAGTAAAACCATGCAATAAAAATTTAATGGCTTCATTAAGTGATTTCTATTAATGTTATAAATATAA
>JAEIIJ010014233.1:0-26229 GCA_018904815.1 Drosophila ogumai | reverse complement strand
ATCGATATTTAAAATATAAAAGAATTTACCATTTAATAAAAAAATATTTCAAAATATAATAAATGATATTTATTATTATTTACCGATTAAATTCATACTTTATGTTTTTACAACAACGATATATTATGAAATATCGATCGTAGTCGTTGATATATATAATTAAAAAAAAAAGCATTTAACCATAAAATATAATTAAAATTTTATTTCATTTATTTCTAACTTTTTATACCCTTGCTGGGTATTATTATTTTAGTAAAAAGCTTGTAACGCAGTGAAGGAGTCGTTTCCGAACCTATAAATCATATATCATCATGATCAGCATCAACAGGCAAACCTTTCTAGCCATTTCGGAAAGAAAAAAAAATTTCATAATTTTTTCAAAATTTCATAAGGGGTTACATCATTAAAATTCTTAAAAATTTATAAAAAAATAAAATTTTTAAATATTAAATTCAGAATGCAGATTTATTAACCTTATAAAAACCAACTCAGAAAAGCTTTCCGAATTAAAATTAATGCATTTTTGGCTAAATTATGATATATTTAAGGTTTAACTTTACCAAAAAGTAACATTTAAAATTTTAATTCCCCTTTGAGTGTATTTAAATGTCAGCCATAATTATAGAGTTAATAGACTCAAATAAAGTTTAAAAATTCTTATATTTCTTATATTTAAATCTCGAAATTAAAGTATGCTTAGAAATATACAAATTTAGGTGATATTTATTTAATTTAAGTATTAAAAATATATACATATAAATGATATTTAAAATTCTAATGGATTAATCTTAATGGTTTTCTATCTATTAACAACTAATTTTGCAAGCTAAATATTATAGAAATTCATTCTTAAAAAAAAAAAACACTTATATAGACGTTAAAACGTTATACCCTTCAAGAAGCCTTCGCCTAATGATCGCCAAAAAGTTTGTTTAATGACTTTTTTGAGCCAAACCGAGAGATTTCTCACGAATCAAAAGCCAGGAATAGCCCCTGCAAAAGAACAAAGAGTGAGCGGGAAAAATGAAATAAAATAAAATAACAGAAACACAGAAACAGAAATCAATGTCCATAATCCAATTTGGTTTATTGTGTGGCGGACCAAATTAACCGCGAAACATGTGTGTGTATATAAGGGAATATATATACATACATATATCTCAATAATTTATTGCATTTCAGCCAAGAGATCCGCTTCAATCAAATCTTTTATGTCAGAGATTAACGATTAAAGTCATTAGCAGTTAAGATCGAGATCAGTCAAACAGTTGACGCGGAGACCCAGATCCGGACTGCATATATATGTATATAGTATTCCATATACACAAAAGGCAATACAGTTCACTCTTTTATCGCTTTTGGCATTTTTAATGCCATGTCTGGGGCCTTAGGTGAATCCCGTCTGTTGGATCGCCTTCAGTTGGGTTTATTGTTTCCCCACTCCGGGGCAGGACGAATATTAAAAGGGCAGAGTTATAAAACATTAGCGCATATTAATCATTTTCCTTTTGGCTGCTGCCCCACGTATGTGGGGTACACAAAAAAATCCATTTATTCGTTTCCATTTCTGGATCTTGATGAGTTGCAGTCGGAGTCGAGGAGCTGAGGAGCTGCCAAGCGAAATTCAATTAAAGTTTTTGATATAACCATTCTCTGGTCGCATTCCGGGAATATAATATTCATATATGTATATCCAATGGTCCCTTGGTTCCGCAGCCACAACTGTCAAAATATTGACAGCGGCATCCGTTATGCTTTTTCGCCCAAATTGATATTCTATTTTTAAGAAAAGTCAGAGTCTGTGCGACTCCCCGACTTCATTAAAAATTGTGGCCCCAAAAATGGGGAAGAAATCGAAATAAATATGAGTAGAGAAGAAGTATGAAATGCGGCTGGCCAAGTTAATGATGCCCGGTGAGCCATAATGGAGACACTCTTCCTGCCTGCCCTCTGTCGCTTGACAAGCTCCTGACAGTTAGCTGCAGTTTATGAATGAATTCCCCGACTCGCTTCTAACTGTCTATTTGTGGATTTCCACTTCCCCAAGCTGGGAGCTTTTTTTTGGCCACTAGCTGAAATTATTAATGGAAACAAGCTCGGAACTGAGTTAAGGAACCTGGCCAGCCTCAAGCCAAACGTGGACTGTGTGAAGCTAGGGCCCAAACCCATCGGTTGAGATCCCCCAGTATCATCATCAATTATCGCCGCCGCCGCTCGTCGCCTCATTCATATCTGGCCAATCAATTTGGCTTTAACCCCGTCCTAGCCCTGTCCTAGCCCAAGGGCTAGAGGCACCGACAGGTAGAGACTCTTGGCTCAACGGCGGAAAATCGCTTTCTCACACATCGCTGCCCGTCCATCGATGGATTGACAAATTGCATTCCCCGGATTAATGATCGGCTAAATGGCATTTAATTAATTGATCGGCTGACCCCTCTTCTCCCCTCGGTTCATTGTGTTGAAACTGTAAATTGCCGGTAAATTATATATAATTATATTCGCATTTTTTATCTGCTCTGAACGAAACCCCGGAGCAGCTAAATTTGGATGATCTACATTCACAGCGGGAATTAATTTATGCAATCAATTAATTAGTCATTAATTGTCCCGCAGTTTTTAGGTATTTAATGGCTTACAAGGGGTTTATATTTAATTGATTTTTCTTGATTTTGGGTTACTAGAAAGATAGGTTATTTGAAATATTTAAAATTAGATTAAAATATATTTTTTATTTATACATTTTAATTTAAAATAATGCAAATTCGTTGGGTAAAGTTTAAGTAGGTTTGTTATATATATTTTTATATTTCTAATTATAATTAAAATCTTTTCAATTCATATTTCTTAATTTCGTCAAGCAAATTTTGTTTAATCTCAAGCATTTACACACTAAACTCATTGGTAAATCCCAATCGTTGTCTAAACTCCATATTCTCCATAATAAACAGCCAACGATTTCCGAGTCAATATTACTATATAGTTATATGCATTCCAGCCATTGATCCCGACCGCAACACTTAGTCAGCGTATCGAGTTCCGAAAATATCATGCCTCTCGGTTTTTTTCTCTAAAGTTCACACAACGAAAACGAGAGATAAAAAAAAAAATGAGGAAAAGGAAACAAAACTATAGGAACGGAGAAAATATTTATGTCAAATGTGTAATTCCCAAATCACTTAATACTCATCAACTAATGAGGCCTAAAAGCTTCGAGCGCCGACGGATGTGTTGGACAATAACAACTTCAACTAATATCCATATCTATCTCCCGGCTTTTGTGTGTGTTCCCCGTGTGTGCGGAGGGAGGTTTCTCTATCTCATTTATTTATTTTGAAATTGTTGCGAGTACATATTTCATTTTTTTGTGTCTCCCTCCCCATTTCTACCTCCTCCTCTTCCTCTTATTTTTCGGCTAAAACACAAAATGCAGGAAATGGACGTGTTGACAAATAAACGATGTCTACCCTGTCCAATATTTGCCAATATGTGTATCCATGAATTAAACACAAATTTCACTTAGGTATACGTTGTTTGAAAATCAAATAGAGGTATATACTATATACAGGATTATGACAAAAAAGGAAAGTTATTTTTCAAAGCAAGTTGGGAATTTTAAACAGGGTCTTAAGGGGGAAAGAAAATGTTTTGTTTTTTATATGAGGAATTTTAATCACATATTTGAGATATACTGTAAAGTTATTCCTCTTATAACTGAATTATCTTTTTGATAAATGCATTTGACGTTTTTAGTCCAACTTCCCTTAGATCCAACCACCCCTCGACCGCTCATTTGGCCCCAATGAATTTGACGGCGTCTCATTAGTCACATTTAAAATTGTATTTAATTACTTTCTCACTTCATCATCAGTCAAGTCGGTGGGTCGGACGACGCCTCGTCATTGGCGTTCCTCCTGCCAGGGTGGTGCTCTTTGGTAGGGTGGCCTCCCCTACGGCTGCCCAGATACAGATACATATATACAAGATACAGATACATATACATGCCACAGCGTTCGCCGCTTGTTTGTTTCACAGACAAGTCGGCGAAAATTGATATACTCTGCTGCCGTTGATGCACTGAGATTAAAAACAAATAAACTTTCCTAAATTAAATACAAAATCCGATAAACTTTAAATATAATTTAAGTAAATTAAAAAACATTCTCATAAGTATTAACATTCTATCGATCGATTAACATTTAACGTTAAATTCAATATCGATATTTTGTAGTTAAATGCGATATTCATCGATAGTTAAAAATTCGACACAAATTCCCTATTAATGACCCATTTTAGCGATATTTCTCTTAGTGTATGGATCGACTATTCTCTGCTGCCGCTGCCTCAGTCGGCGTTGCTGCCTTTCATCAATTTCAAATTAGTGAAAATCGAGAAACGGAAATTATTTACTATCTGGGATGGGCGGGTGGATGTCCGTGGGATGAGCAGCAGGAGCAGCAGCAATCTATCCATCCATCTATCTACCGCCTTGGCCATTACAAGTGCAATTTATCTCGCAAATCATTAATCAACCTACCGTTTGTTTTACCTCCCACCACCCACAACCCACTTCCCACCTCAAAACACACACCCGCCAGTTTGGCAATTGTTTTCCGCCAGCTTTTGTGTACATAATATTTATCGGCGTGAATTTGCCAAACCGCAAAAGTGAGTGACTTGGCCCCTCCCATTCGATTGGGAAAATCAACAAGCAACTCACACGGCGATTCGGCAAATGAAAAGGGCTATAAAGCATGATTGAAAGATACGCAGACTGAGCCAATACTAGTGCACCAAACTTAACACTAGGCAGCAAAGTATAAGGTTTTACGAAATTAATTTAAGAACAGTTTTTATAAATTTTGTAATAAATTTAATTTTTGGAATCATTTTGAAAGCATTTTCATCAATTAATTGTAGATCTTGCTTGCTTGATTAACAATTTATAAAGTTTCTTACACAAAATTTTATTCAAATTCATGATTATTTTAAGATTTAAATTTATAATTGTTTTAAAATCAGAAATTTAGTTTAAGCATAACTTCAATAGCATTGTGGAATAGTGTATCTTTGTATCTCACAGATACACAAGCACACCTTTGCTTCAAGAGTGTATCTGCGTGTGTATCGGAACGAGCGAATGAGCGGTCGACCACTCACACACATACACACAAATCGGGCATTGCATGGATATGGATTGCGATTACAAATTTAATTTAATTGACCGCCTCCCGGTCCCTGCCACCACTATTTCAATTGGGAATTGGTGGAACGGCCATCTGATTGGTAGATTCAGCTCATTGTCAATCAGAGAGAGGGAGAGAGCGGGATGGCAAGAGAGCGAACGAGTTTGGCGGAACGACGGCAAATGGAACACGAACATGCCCAGCCGTTGCTACGCACAGTGGTCACCAGGTCTATTTTTTCGGACAAACTTTGGTTCTGAACCAAATTTGGTAGAGGGAATGTAAAACCTTATTTTTATTTTCAGTCTGCTGCTATGCTGTTTTTTTTTTATTAAATATAATAGACTTCTTTAATTCCTTTTTTAAAAAAACGTGGATGCCGGTAATACAGCTATCAGTTATCCGTTTCCTATTTCCCATAGTACATATTTCATCCCCATTGTTTCGCGAGAGAAACGGGTGTGAGAGAGAGACAATGAGAGTAAGCGAGCGAGAGAATAATTCCTTTCCGTCATTCCCAATTGGGGTTCCATTCCCATCGTTGTGAGCGATTGAAACTTTTAGTTGAAAGCAGCCGCCTGCAGTTGAAAATTGATAGCGGCAGCGATCGGCTGAAAATCTTATCATAGCTGAACAAGTTCGCCTATTATGTTAATCGGATATAATCTGTCGCTATAATATTAATTCGAACTAAGGACAGATCGGGTGCATCGTCAGCGGTCGGTGATTTCGGTTTAATTCGGCGTTTCAAGGTGTGATGACGTCAGTGGTGCGTTTCGGCTAACGGATTTTAAAATGTTTAATTAAAACCATAAGCAACAACAACTGTTTGAATGTGCAATCTGATTCGTGTTCTGTGTGTGTGAATGTGACAGCAAAAACCCTTCTCTAAAGTCTTAAATAATAAATAACTCGAAGCAATTGCAAATAATATTTGCAACTAAACACAAACAAGAGAGCATTGGAACCGAGAAACGAACGGTTCCTTAGCGCGCTCTCCTTTTCGCCTCCGCTTTCAAGTACAAGAGTAACGGTAAACCAATGCAGGCGACAGAAGGAATGCCGAAAAGAAGCTAGAAACACAAAGAAAACAAAAAGTGTGCTGTGCCAAATAAAGGCAACTACAAATTAATATATTCGCTGTTCGGATTAATCGGATATTTCGGGGTGAAGAGCAAAAAACTTCGCTTCAATGCAACTGCGTGTGCACCCTACTATGGACTGTCGTTCAACCAGCAATATTGAACGCGATTCCGATTTGGGAGACGATTTGGTAAGAATAATTAATATAATCGATATTATATTACAGAGGAAATTAGAAAATTCATCAAAGATAATGGATAGTTTCAGTTTTAAAATTCCGAATTTTCTAGTATAATTTAACTTTAGATTATTATAAAAACAAGAGCCTTCTTGAAGAAAATAAAATAATCTATATTTAAATAAGTAAGGCAGCGTAAACCTTATAAATATTAATAACTAAATTAAACCGGATTAGTAATGTAGCAATAGATCACTGTTGCTCTCAATATGTACATAAATCATGATCAAGATCAAGATCAGCCCTATATCATGCTTAGAGGTAATATACATAACCCTAAATGTCTTTATTGTATGGATCAAATGTCTGTTGATCTACAAATGAAGTTGTAGAACGCATTTTTTAGTCCCCATTATTGCTGTCTGATAAACAATGTACCAATTCGATGACTAATTTTGTTAATATGTATATTATTTATGTGTTGTCTTTGTATAAATCAATCAACTTCGAGAGGATCACTTTATCCATTTCATGTCAAATATATATATTTTTGTTCTATCGCAATTTTTAAAGTATTTTTCCAAGGTATACATTTCACCAAATGTAATTTGTCAAACATTCAAATTAATAATGTATTCAACCTTTCATCTATCCATTATATATAGAATTTGATTTGTTTTTTACTCGACCAAAGCGGTAATTTGAGTAACTAATGCATCAATTTCCATTTGCCACGCGAAAATATTATTTAATCTTCGGAGCAGATAGAAAAAGAGTGACAACTGGTGGGGGGAATTTGGGGGGTATAATATCTCATGACAGGTGCGAGCTGCTTAACACAGATCCAGAAGAAAATAGTGATTTGCCGGCGGCAAGTGGAATAATAATTCCCCACTTTCAGATACATTTTTACCCGATTTCACCACGATCTCTTGTTTGGTTAGCAACTTATATCTCAGCTTTTTACTTTTTTTGCTCCCCAACCGAAAGGCAATTCATGCAATTCGACTCACATTGTTTGCAGATGATTCAAAAGGTAATTATAATGTTAAGAAAATATATATGTTGATTCAATCGGAATTGGGAACCGGAGAAAGAGGGAACGAGGCTCGGATTTTTGGCGTTAAAAGGTGACATGCTAAATGGTCGCATACAAGACGGTTATTATACAGCCGCGATTCGAGATACTCGATACTCACACATTGATCGGGGGCTAAGTGCATAACATACTCATAAATACAAATAGATTCATCTGTTTCGGGGCCCCAAGTAGCGGTGGGATCTCGTTCACAATTTCCATCGATTGAAAGATCTCTTTCAATTCAAGCTCTTTGATGGCGTTCATATGTAAATAAATTGTTCAAATATTTGCATTATTTGTTAGTACCTTAAATGAATATTAAATGGGTTTTATTGCCTTTCAGGCCTTTCGGCCATTCGCTTTCAGGTATGCAGGTTCAGGCCTCAGCATCTCGTCTTCAATTCAATAAAACTCTTGTTAGTTTTTTCTGCCTCTTTGTTTTTCTTTCATTTTTATTATTGTTAATAGACATTGCCGGCTTGATCAACAATGAGCCAGACTTTATACACTCACTCCCGGGGCCGGCTATTTACATAATTTTTAATAGCCATCTCAGCTCCATCAGTTCCATCGGCTCCTCTGGGCTGTGCAAACACACAATCTCGGATCGGATCCCTTCTCTCTGTCATCAAAATGCTGTTTGGATTCAGCCTTCGATATTCCCTTCTTGGCGGCGGTGGTGTTAATTGAAGGGTTTCTGGAGGAGATGGGCTGCCTCACAATTGAATATCCACATGTGGGTGTTATTTAATTAACCCGACTCCCTTACCCACACAGCTAATATGCTGGTGTCATTCGCACATCCGATCTGAACACAATCCGTATTTCTATTCAAATCAAATCCTGCGGTCGCCAGTCGCTCCGATTTTCGACTCGAAAGTCACGATTAAACAATAATGTGGGCTGTCAAAAAGTCATAAATTCTCGAATGAAACCAAGTCCGAGAGACCAAGTCGTGCCCATGTCCGAAGACCGAATGCCCAGCATCGTCATCCGAGCATCGCTTTAATTACTTGGGTTAAACGCAGAGTTTAAAATTATTGCTGAATTGCTTGTCGGTAATTTTTGAATCGTTTTTAAATTAAATCAAGCCCGCGAACATGACTTTGGACAATTGAGAGTTTGCCGCTCGTTTGCTGGCTTTTGATTCTGACCACTACCACTCCGGTCTGCACGTGCTTCGGGCAGAGTTCCCACATTAAATCACAGGCCATGGGGAGCGGGGAATCCCCCAAAAAAGAAGAATCTCAGCGGTTGGTAATGGCTTTGACTGGCTGGCGTTGGGTGTCTGCCCTGGATTCACACTTTGCTTTGATTTTAACAGCATTTTCCATACTTATTTATGATCATTTTAATGTGGAAGCGGGGTTTGGGAAAAGTTATAAATTTAATTAGGTTCGGGCATCTTGTTTAATGGTGGTTTTGTATTTCTAAAAATGTTGAAGAGTATAACAAGGGAATGAATTGAGTTTTTTCAATAATAAAAATTAAAATTATTAAACATTAAGATATAAAAGAATATAAATAAAAAGATGCCGAAAGGTATAAAGTAACAGCTTCCAAACTAGTCGATCAAGTGATGTTTTCTTGTTTACATGTGTTCATTCATTCATTTGTGTTCATCTATTTATCTGTCTTCATCCCATTGTTAAGAGTCTTTGGTTTATCATACCAAAGCTTTCGTTAATTTTAGGCCAAAAAAGATATGACAAATTAATACTTATACTAAAATTAAAAAATAATAATAATTATACACCAAAACTAATGATGAAATACTTAAAATTAATCAAATGAATATACTTTCCAATAACAATTTCCTTGGCTTACGAAATCATTTACCTGTTTTGTTGAGGGGTTAACTGTTTCACACTTGGATGATTCAAAAGCGAGCCAGATTGGGCCACTTACTGGCACCCTTCTCCCCCCTTTTCATCAGCTCCCCCTCTCCGCTACCCCTGTCCCTGGGACAGCGAACCATTTGGGTCGGACGAGCAGCGGCACCTGTTATAATTTGTTTGGCTTCTTGTACGCTGACAGGCAACGATTTTTATTAAATTCTTCAGCGGCTCTTCTTTATTCTCCTCCGGTCTTCCTCTTGCATAACCATATAGCAGGGGAAATATTTGATTAAGTATCTAGTGGGGGCCTTTGGGGATGACATGTCCGTGACTCTTTCCCCTCCACATGAATATTTCTTTTCTTTATTTTTTTGGATTTTGGTTTTTGGTGGCGCTTTCAACCGCAATGACAAACGAAATTTGTTTTGCTTTTAGTTTCTGGTTTGTGGCGCGAACTTGAAACTGCCAAAAAGGGGAAGGAACTGGGCGATATGTCACGTCATTCCGTGGCAAAGTTAGTTTATATATAGGTTTCTTTCTTTTTTTTTCAATTTAAAATTTACAACAAATGCAGTCTGGCGACAAATGTCAGCAAAAACAAAAACAGAGCAATAACAACAGAAATAGATCGTAAAAAATATGATTATTATTGGTACTATTACGGCTTTGCGCTTTTCGTATTGTTTTTAATGAATTTATGAATTATTTTGCCAACCATAGCTAATAAAACTGTTAATTGGATTTTTCCAGTACAGCTGCCGATTGCGAAAAAAAAGAGTGTAAATAAACGGCAAGAAAAAGCGAATTGCAAATTGCGAATCGCAAAACGAAAATGTGAATATGCGAGGGCACGAACTGGGTAGATCGGTGTGTGTGTGGATAAAAAGTGTATTTATCAGCGTGCTAATAAAGCCCCAGAGGAGTATATATATGTATATCGTCGTATATCCATCTCCCTTTGAACTAAATGTGAGCTAAAATGGGCGTGGTTAAACAGCTCAAGGGAATATATAGAGAGAAAATTGCTTGAGCATTAACAAATTGTATAATCAAGAGCTGGCAAACAAATTATTATTATTGTTGTATTTAAGCACTAAAAACATCCTTGTTTAATGTTTGGCTACCTCAGCTCACTTCACACCTGAGTGCCCCCTAAAATACATTTTGAAGGAAGCCAAACAAATGGGTGCCGAAATCAATATACAAGCAATTATTATTGATTTCAGAATGTAATCAATACTTTATGATGAATTTGGAAATTTAAATAACTTTTTATGGGGAAGGAATTAATGGAAATATTTTTTGTTAATCATATAATTTAAATAAATATTGAGGAGTCTCTAAATTAAACTTTTTATTGTCTTTAAATGATATTCCTCTTCTGTTTTATGATACTTTTATTAGATAAGTATTATATAATCTTTATGGACCTTTTTAAAGGAAGCACTAGTGGTATTTCACATCCTTCTTAGCGCCTTAACCTACCTCCTAGATAGATTCTTTGATTTATAGTCTCTTTGCAAATTTAGCAAATTCTCTTTACTGAAAAACATTCTAGAAAGTGGGGTCTTGGGCGAACTTTCTTTATGCGGCGACACCCAGTCATAAAATGGATATATTTTGGGACTGTACCTCCTCGTATTCCCCTCCTCCCCCTTGTTTGGATCCAATAAAGTGAGGTCTTAACGTCCAGACAAGACAGCCAGACTCGCGGGCTGGCCAAGGCAATAAAATAATGCAGTTTTTAATTATTGCCGCCTGCAATCGAAGCTAGACACAGTGAATCCACCCCGGAGACTTGAAGCTCCCAGACCCAGACTTCGGATCCAGAGAGACTCGAGAAGTGGGACTTTAGCGTAAAGGCCGAAAAACTTTAGACGGAGAACTTTTCAGGCGGGGACCCAGCCCAACATTTACACGGGGAAAATTATTGTTGACTTTATAATTAGTTAATTATAATTATATTATATAATATTTTGCCTAAAAGTATTTTTTGAAAAGTGTAAAAAAAGAGATGGAATATATATTGGGATTTAATGAATACTTTTCGAATTGAAATATTAACAAGCCTTTAAAAAATTAATTTAAAAAATTTGATAAATTTTATATGAGTAATTTATAAGATCTTAAAAATATATGCTGGCTATTTTTAATATTTTAGAAAATTTTGGGTGACTAAATTTTTCCTTTTGATTTTATTTAATAATGATTAATCTTATGTTTTTTATACATATATTTTCATTTCAAATATGTCTTATTCATTTCATAATTAAATTCACAATTTTTCCCGTGTATTGTTTAACCGTTGCGCTTTTCCATCTCTTTCTTACTCGTTTATTTTTTAACCGGTTTCTTTTTTTGTATTTTTTATTGTTTACGCGAAATTTTGCGTCTGCCCGTCGCTCAGTTTACATGGGCGTGCGTGCCTAAAAGGGATAAAGGGGTGCCCAGGGCAGGGGCTAGAGGGGTTTATTTCGAGGGGGGCACGGCCAGCGCCATTATGTTTTGCCAGAGTGTGTGTGTGTGTGTGTACGGGTGTGTGTTTGCTGGCCGTTTGTTGTTTCCATTTTTATATTTTATTCGCTTTATTTTTTCCGCTTCGACGCTTGGCGAGCGAATGAAATCGCGTTTGTACGCGTACACCAACACACACACACAGCTTGGGTATCTGTGTGTGCGCGAGTGCCGGCATATGTATCTTTCAGATACGTTTTGCATTTTAATTTTATTTCCATGCTCTCATTGCCCGAAGACCACGTTGCACATGTTTTCGTCCCTTTTTACACATTTTTTTTTTTATTTTCATCTTGGTTTCCTTTTTGTTGTTGCTTTTTTAGAGTATCTTGTGCAGTTGCATTGCCTGAAAATACATAATTCGCCACGGGGTAGATGCGTAAATGAGCAATTTTTATTTATATATTTATTCGGTTATAAGAGGCAAGCACATGTGCACACGAAAGCTTGAGGGGTTGTTAGGGTATTAAAAATAAAATTAAAAAATTTAAATAACAATTCTGTGATGCGTGTGGAGTAGCGTATAAATTAATAATATTATAATACAATTAGTGGTATATTTTAAAAAGTAAAAAAGTCTATAAAACTATAGAAAAAAAATTTTCGAAATAAATTTAAAATCAGCATTTTAGTTGCATTTTTCCTTGATTACTTTTAGCATTTTCAGTTTCTTAATATATAAAATGTTCTTCAAATTAATTCCATATACAAAATCCTCAACATTTTATATTAAATCTCCCGCTGACATAATACCCTGGGGGCAGGAGAGAATACATCTCTTGAGGGACTTCGTCATGTCATCTACGATTACGTTTTTTTGACAGCTCCGAAGATGTGACAAATATGAATTTATATTTATAGCTCTGATGCCTGTCGGCAAATGAATACTTCCTCAAAGCCCTAAATCATAATTTACAAAATAACAAATAAATTGTATTAGTTAAGTATTATAATTAACTGTACAAAATAGCTAATAAATTACTACAACGTTCCCCGAATAACCCATGATTAAGTTAACAAAATCTTTTCCGCTTTTCTACGTAGAACAATGTGTCTAATTTCTGAGATTTAAAATTTGAATAAGACAAACGTAATAAACGTAAAGACGCCAGTACGCCCCGAAAACCCACTTGAGTCCTAAGGACATTAAGGTTAGAGTTCAGGCTAAAAAAAAAAACAAGGAGAACAAAAAACAAAACAAGGAAATGCAGTTGTAAAACCGGCGACCAGAAGAATCGAGAGCCATAGATACAGATGCGGATACACATGCTTGGCAGGCTCGTAATCTTAATCCTTCACACAATAAACGCCCCTTGGTCGAACTGCTGCTGTATATATGTACATATATATTCCACTAGGATTCTCTCTGTATTCGATGGTAGCAATATCCTGATCCTGTTTGCCGGCAGCGCCCTTCACAGCTTCGCCTCGGGATTGTCGCATTATGGGTTTCCGAGCGGTCGCAGCGGTTCGTCCTTTTGTTTTAAATTAGCACGGCATGTTGCACATACGGTAGGTCCTTCTCTCTGTCCGCGTGTCCGCTTGTCCTCGTGTCCGCTCTGTAGAGACCCTCAATTTACTATAGAAATTTGTCAATTGCCAGCCAGAGTCGTACAGCGAATGGAAATTAGGCAAATTGCATTTTGTGGCTGGTTGCCAATGCTGCAACGATAATAAATTTAGATAAATTATTTTCCAGCTACCTCTATCGAAAATGTAATGTCAACACTAATTAGCGATAAAAACCAGTGGGCTGGGGCCGCAAATAAATTAAATATTTTACCTATACAGGCCACTCAGATAGCCTCACAGTCTTGCGGTGCATTGAAAGCTATTAAAGTAAATTGCACAGGTGCCTTTGTCCCCCGTCTCTGGTGCCCACATCCATATCCAATACCCATTGTTTTGTTTGCCTCTCGAAAGGTAGTATCTCCTCCATAGGACATGTGTATATGGCGGAGTTTTCCTCATTGTCTGTGGGTCTAATTGCGATTTAATGTCTCTCCTCACTCGAAAGTCTGTCTTCGGTTTTAGCCTGGCCCGATAACAGTAGCGTTTTATCAACGCAGAAATTAATGGAGCCAGCGTGTCCCCCGATATATGGCTATATAGTACAGGTACAACAGGTACCAGCCTATACACGGCCATTAGTCGATTTGCGGTGACTGTGTGCGGGTGTTATTATTTTTTTTTTCCCCGCCACCCATTGGATGTGACTTAATGCCTTCGAAGTGGAACACCTTATCGCTTCATGGTGATTTATGCGACGCCTATTACGACTTTATATATTCCACGGAAGCTCTCGGCCGATATTCCAATGAAATTCCATATCTTGAATGGGCATCGTTGCGGTGCTTTGATGGATTTCTTCCTTGAAGTTGAAGTTGCTCTGGTTTTTCTGGAAAGGTAGAAAAGTTGGCTTTTAGCTTGATTGAGTTTGGTTTTTTATTAACCTTATTTTTGAATTTTTTTATTTTTCTGTAAACCATTTAATAAATATTTTAGTTTAATTAATAGTAAGTGTATAAAATTATTTAAGAGTATTTGAACATGAACCTTTTGCAAGTTCCCTTCTCCTTTTTACCTACTTTTTAGCTCATATTTCTTAATGCTTACATTGTCAGTTTTTTTAATGAATATTTTTTAAATAAATTACATGTTTGAGCTCTTCTTCTTGGAGCAACATTAAAGCGGCACAAATTCGTTGTGCATTAATTAGACATTTTATAGGTGCAAGTTGGCATGGCCTGCATGCCGTCTTCCTTTCTGGTCTTTGGCTTTCAGCCTCAGCTCTTGGCCATTGGCGGAGCACAAACCACAATTGCACTGGCACTGGTGTTTGGGCCTGGTCAACACCAGACCGCAACTAAAATGCAGCTCATGGTTGTGTGCTGCATGTGTGTATGCCTGTATTTCGCACGGCTTCGATAAGTTACATACATTAATTTGATATACACACACTCGCAAACATGGTCCGTGTATAGCCGCCAAGTTGAGTTAACTAACCAACCCAGCCAGGCCAAGATGAGCCGAGTTCAGTTAAGAGTTAACTTGCGAGGGGAGATTAAAAGAAAAGCAAAAACGGGTCTTATTTTAAGCTCTAGAAGAAGAGATTAGGTTTAGGTTTAAAATATATTTATTTATTACAAAATTATAAACCACCATTAAAAGTCAAAGAATCAAGAATCAAACTTTAATAAAATAAATTACCTAATATTTTTTATTAATTTGTTAAAAAGTATATCAAAGCTAACTGGAGTAAACCAAGGTTTTATAATAAATTATAAATTAATTATAATAGCCTTATATCATACCTTAAACCCACTTTTCTTTAGTATAATAATAATTCCTTAATTAAAACTGCTTTAAATATATATTTTTGTAACTCTTTTTAAACTCAAATTCCATTATCCCCATAATTATTTTGACCGCAACTCGTATATGCAACATTTTTGCCAACAGAGCGGTGTGTTCAAAGAATTCCGGGAACTCTCTTGCTCTATGGTCGGTCGGTGGGGCTTTGTCTATGCCTTGGTTTTGGTTGCATTTATGATTATGCCCAAGCGACACCACTAGCTCCAGCTCCATGGAGCACCAAAGAGCCAGGCGATAAATGTTGAGCACACACACAGCGAGACATCAGATACAGTCACAGCCTCAGATACAGATACATATGCAGTACATGCCACATGTGAGTCCGCCTCGAGTTGGCCTGGCTTACTTTGTCTTGGCCCCGCTCTACGAATTGCTGCTGCTCCTCCGCTCCTGCTCCTCCTGCCCCTCCGATGGCTGTGTTTAAATTGAAAATTCCCGATTTGCACACAGTCACAGATGCGCTTAATTTGCACCTCTCCAAATGCATAAAAACCAAGAAGCCGTGATGGAGTTGCATATACGAGAGAGTTTGCCACGAAAGGAGCTCCGTTGAGCTGTGGAGCTAAAGACCCCAGTCCAAGTCGCAGTTGGTGACTTCAACACTCTCGGCCATGCGTGGCGGACTTCTTGGCAAAGAGTCACGGCTCCAAAACTCCAGGAGCGGACTCTGCCACCTTTCTTGTATAGTAGAGAAGCCCTAGAACCCGGCCCTGGAGTATGGAGTGTGTGTGTGTGTGTAGCTCTGGGGCTGATTGCCGTTTTGTGGGTCTGCCATTGTTAATTTATTAAGTGGTTACCTTTGTTGTCACCCCGCCGGAGGAAGTTGTTTTCAGTTGCTTTCAATTGAAATTGCTCGGCGTGCCTTGGTTAATGTGAGCTCTTGGCACATGCCATAAACCAGAATCGAACCTCTGACTCAGTGGAGGCACTCACTCTCCCCGGCTAGATCAATGACCACAGCCCACGCCGGGCAGAAGATCTCTGAAGTATCTGAATAAGACGATTCCCGATTCCGATATTCCGATTTGGCCTGACTAAGCGCTGCATATTAAGCTGGCCCAGCAGGCCGCTTGTTGACATAAGCGCCGCCATTAATTCCACATCAACTTGGAGGTTTCTCGTCGGGGTTTCTTTGTTTATAGGTAATTGATGCACTGGGGAAAATATATCCTTAATTTGTATTAAAATTGTAATATTTAAGAAATTACTTAAAGAATTTTGTGAGTTAAATTGATGGGAAAATGCAGATAAAGTAAATTAGGAGAGGAAGGTTGATTAGTAAGATTTTCCGCTATTTTATTTATATTTTAAGCTCTAAATTTTCATATATTTTTCTTCCTGTGTACAGTCACATGGTGATCGAACAGACGACGAAATGAGAGACTGCGACTCTGTGGATGGAGAGCATCATCAGCTGAGCGCCAAGGCGGCTATAGCGGCCCGTCTAAGTCACACAGTTTCCGGCGGAGGAGGTAACTTTGCCAGTCCCGAGCCCCAGACCGAGCTGCCCCTGAGGTAAATGACTGCTCCTGATTAATCGCAATAGAATAACCTCTATATATACATATATATTTATATATATATATATTCTGTATGTTCCTAAAGCCATCATCATCAACTGCCGCCGAATCATCCGCTGAATGCCCTGGGCAGCTTCATGGGCATCGGTGGCCTACACAGCATTCCAAATTTGCAGCACAGCGATGTGCTAGAGAAGCTCAAGATGCAGGTGCGCGACATGAAGGTGGGACTGATGGTGAGTCTGAAATATTTTATTTGTATAATGATTAATCAAAGGCAAATAAATTAGCTCAGGCAAATACTGTCACAAGTTTATTGAGCTTTGATAGAACGAGTCTTATTTAATTCTTAAATTCATTGATTTAATTTTTAAAATTATGACGAAACAGGAACAGGATTATGCAGCAGCAGCCCACGCCGCAGCCTTTGGAGCCAACATGCTGCCCACCACCATCAACTCGGGCTTTCCGCTGCCCCACAATTCGGTGGCTGCAGCAGCGGCCGCTGCCTCTTTTGGCCACGTGACCTCGGCTCCGAGTGGTGGCAGCAACTACAATAACGGTGGCACCACCACAACAGCCAGCTCTAATAGTAATCCCAGCAGCAATGGAGGAGGAGCAGGCACAGCTGGAGGAGGAGGTGGAGGAGGATCAGGCACAGGCAGTGGCAATGCAAGCGGAGGAGGAGGACACCCCTTCTCTTTTGCATCCCCAACAGCAGCGCCCAGTGGCAAAGAAGGTTGGTATCCTCATATCCATTGATCGCATGGCGACTCCATTTGTGTTTAACTGTTGCACTCAGCCCGCCACTTTGCAGCCAATTCCGCATCGAACTCGTCGACGTCCAGCGAGGCATCCAATTCATCGCAGCAGAATAATGGATGGAGCTTTGAAGAGCAGTACAAACAAGTCAGACAGGTTAGTAGTAGTGGTAGTAGTAGGTCCAGCTTAAGGTCCAGCTTCAGCTCAATTGAAATCGACAATCGACAAAACTGTGTGTAAACAAGATGCGCAGGCAAACTATCAATTAACGGCTAATAGCCGGCAAGGAAGAGTACCTCCAACCGAGCCCAACCTGGCTCATCTCTTGGCAAAAACCAGTTGCAAGATGCTCCAGTCCGGTCCAGTGGTGATCTCGTTTCGCCTTGCGGCTGTGATGAGATAGTTCCGGTTTGCAATTGAGCAATTAATGTGTGGCGGCCCCTTTTTCAGGGCGTTAATTTGGTGAGAAAATAGCCCGGCTATCACAGCCAAGCAGCTAAGCATCCCTGCTTGAGAAAGCATGTGAGGTCCAGATGCTGACCAGGGCAAGCAATTAGGCAGGAGGCCCATGGAAGACCGACCTCTCCGAGTGCACAATATTTCGGTCATTAAGTGTGGTTGCCAAAAATGAGCGAGAGTTTGAGATACAGATACAGCTACACTGTGTGAACCCGGGCAGCTTTGGGTTTGAACTGACTCTTTACGGCCATAAAAACCAAATTTCGATTAACTTTAAATGCACACAGACACACACACACTGGCACGGCTCCCTTTTGGCCATCCATCAAACGAAGCCCGCATTCTCTATGCACTATAAAAACTTTGACCCTCGCAGTGCAATGCAAAAGATACTTATGTATCTCGTGGGGTTGTAGTATGTATCTGCGCTTCACGCTTAACACCTTCGCTTACACCGCTTACACCGCGTGCGGCTTGAATGATGATGATGTGTTTGCAGAAACCGGCCACGTATCTGTATCTGTAAGCCGGACTAGAGAGACGACCCCTCTGTAGGTGTTGGATAAATCCAAAGCCCGAAGCCCACTCAAAATGGCCGTTGGTCTGTTTCATTAATTGTGGAAACGAGACGAAACGTTAATTATGTTAATTGAAGCGATAGCGCGGCGACTATATGAAAGCCATTTTGAAAGAGGGGGCCACAAGATACGTTCATTCATTCGCCCGGCCTCTCAGCCATTTGCCTTTCCCAAAAAAAAATAAAATAAAGTTCAAAGTTTTGGTCTGATTTCTGTTCTCAGTCTTGGCCATCAGTCAGTCAGCCAGCTAGCTAGCCAGCCAGTCAGCCATCTATCTAGCCGTCCATCTATCTATCTATCTATCTATCTATCTTTCCATCCATCCATCCGCAGACGAAGACAACAAGTAAAACAAAAATATTATTTTTGGTACATTTCGCTGCTCATTTCTCGTATTATATAGTTTCTTTCTGTCCTGCCCTGCTCTGCTCTCATTAATCAATGTCAATTATCTGTACATACTGAATAATTATGTTTAATTATAGACCCCTAAAGCATTTTCCAATAATATTCTCTTAGTTTATTTTATTTCTTTGTACTTAATTCTGAATTCTGAAGGCAAAAAGACACAGAAATATGGATCTGTTTTTGGAGGGGGATTTCAATCTTTGAAATTGTGCAATTTCCTTTCGATTTAAAGTTTTTTGTTATTTTTGGCGCGTGTTCTGCCTGTTCTGTAATTAGTTGATTAGAGAACTGAACTTAGTCATTGTTGGGTTAACGTTCTAAATGCTTTCATAAATGAAGGAGGGTTTGAGTTGGGCTATAGAAGTTGTTTAATGTCAGAGATTTCTTTGTTTAAGATGGAAGGAAGTGTTATTGTTCTTGGAAAGGATTTAAAATTAATGATTTATCAAATTTACATTTTTAATATAATTAAATATTAATTAAATAAATTCTGCTAAAAATTTAGTGGATTGTAAACAGTCTTTTAGCGTGCAAGCGGGCACGTAGCCCGGTGCCGCATACCGTGTGGCTTCCTACAGTCCGAACGAAGCATATTTCGAGTCTCTTACTTTCCATAATATATATACGAAATATTTAAATTGATTTTAAAAATTATTTAAAATAAATTTATGGATATTTTGACATCATTTTGTTCTATTAACATTTTCAAAGGCAATTTTCCGTATAAAAGCTTCTGATATTAATACAAAATTATTTAAATATATTTTTTAAATAAACCCAGGCAAAGGATTCAACAATTTCTATACATATTTACTTTATTCCATTATCCTTCAAGCACTCCCCCGAAAATCTAAAGAACCAACAAATGAAATTAAATATAAATTCCAACAAAAACGAAAAATCTGTTCAACACATTTCGTTTAATGAGTGTGAAATTCTTGAATAAATATGCAAACAACCTGCAGATGCTTTTACATCTGTATCTTGTATCTTGTATCCGTATCTGTAGATGCTTCTGCATGCGCTTTGAGTGTGAGGAGCGGTCAAATTATATGAACTCTATAAGCAGCAGGATAACACTTAGGATCTAAAACCGTGCAACGGGATCTGTGTGCCTATAAATTTTAATGTCCAGCCAGAGACCTTTTTCCCTACATATGTCTATATATATGTATATATAGTATATGTATCTGATAGTTATAAATTACACCGAAGCGCAGGCTGAATCTACTGCTGGCGAAAAATGCCGCCGAGATGGTTTCCCAGAATCAAGGATTCAAATTTCATGGGCTCAGGCAGCGCGGGACCAGGCGGATTTGTACTAGGTACTAAGACCAGGCGACAAATAAGTGAGATTATTTTTATAACCCGAACCCAAATCGGCCACCGAAACATGTGTGTGTGTGTGTGTAGGTCAGGCAGCAGCAATGTTCGATAGTTATAAAAACGATTATGATTGGTCCCAGGGAATCCTTGTTAAGGGATAAAATTCCTGTTTTACTGTTTTATGGTTTTATTGCCGCGATTTGCCAGATAGATATACTATATATCTGCGGCGGCTGCTGTGATGCAAGGATCTCGAAGCTAGAGAATCGAGAAAAACCAGAGTAGAAGATACACAAGACACAGGCAGGTTTGCAACCCTTGTGGGACTTCATTTTATGATTATTAATACAAATATATACCCCAGACAGGCAGGCAGGCAGGCCTACACACACACACACACACACATACAGCTCTACACATGTGTGTGTGAGTGCAGCGACTGCGACGCCGGCAGAATCCCAGAGACTGAGACCTACTCCTGCCATATTTTTAGTTGATAAACGACCTTTGATGGCGTTGCATCGTCGCGTTGATCAATGCCCGACCTGAAATAAAACCCAAGCCGAAGTCTGCAAGTGTGCCAGATAGTTCCAATACCGACTTCTATATACAAGTGTTATACGAAAAAATGCTCATCTCGGAGGATCAAATACAAGAGGTACAAAAGTGAATGTGAATCAGTGCAAAAGGAGAAAAGAACGAGAGAAACCAATCCAGTTGAATTTCAATTAATTTATTTTGTGTTCGGTGAAGCCTGGAGTTATATATACCCGCCATATCCGCGCACATATATGTGTATATATACTGTATACCGATGGCTCTTGTGGGCGTCGAGCATCATAAAAAATAAACCCAGTCCCAGCTTGGGGAAGAAGCAGGAATTGAAGCTCGACTTGGAGTTGGAGTTGGAGCCTCTGACTTGGTTTTAAATCATTTATGCCAGGAGGTGAGAGGGACAAGGAGCAGGAGAGCGGGAGCAGTTCATCATTCGCATTGACTTAGAATGTGCACCACGTCTGGGATGATGGGATAGGATAGAAGGCTGCCTGGGACCTGGCCAAGCTCTCAGCTCCAAGCTCCAACTCCTTTTCCTGCAGTAGGCGGAAAGTATGATGAATTCCGAATTTGATGAGTTCACTCCGATGTTGTCATTAATTCTGAACATACGAAGACTACGAGTACACGAAGGAGTATGAGTACGAACTCAAAGTTGTGACTAGGTTTTAGCTCTTGCCAGTTGGTTCCTGGTGGCAAAGGTCAAAGCATGAGCCCCAGGAAAACCTCAGATAGCAGCGAATGATAAATAATATAGCAGAGAACCGTCAGATACATATATGTATCTTTCTATCTCTGTATCCCTCAGCTTGTGTATCTCCTTCTCCTCTATCTTTATCACCTAATTATCCATTGTACAATTTACGCTTCACACTCTTTTTCCAGTCGGGGAGTGAGGGGTTGGAGTTTGGTTTTAGGGGAATGTATCATCTAGCAACCCCCAGCAAGCAATCCTAAAAGAGTGACAGAGACAGGGCCACAACACGCGCCCTTGAGCATCCTTTGTTGTTTTGGCAACACAAAAGACCAGAAGTGAGCCAAAAAAATAAAATAAACTCCATTTTGTGGCTAACCATTGGCCAAAAGAGTCAAGTTGTTGGCTCTTTTGTAAGATGATTTTGTTATTATTGTGTCATAATACGCTTTAAATTGTTTGTTTTCTACAGAGAAAGAAATTAATAAGGGATTTGGAGAGGTATTAAGGTTTAAACAAGAGTTACTTTATTTTAAAGTAAATATACGAATTTTAGAGCATTGAAAAACAATATTGTATGATTTTTGAGAAGCTATTACATGGATTAATATTTATAATTGAAAGAGTTATTCAAATTTATGGAAAAAATATACGAATCTAAAGGACTAAATTGAAAAGTCTCTACAGATAATAATATTTTTAATTGAAAGAGTTTTTATACTTTAAAGAAAATATACGAATTTCAGAGTCTCAGGAAACCAAATGCTTATAATTTCGAAGAAGGTTTTACATTAATAGTTGTAATTAAAATAGTTTCTCAACTTGATGGGAAAATATACGAATCTTAGGGACTTGAGGAATACATTTTTATGTTTTTTAAAGAGTTTTTACAGAGATAAATAATTGTAATATAAATATTTATTAAACTTCAGGAAAAGTGGAGGTTTTAGAGGTTTTGCATCAATAAAAAAAAACTAAGATAATTATTATAACTTATTTTATACCTAATCTTGACACTTTCCAAGATTCTTCTAAGTTTTATTTGTCTCCAAAATTATCTAAAAAATATCTTTTAAATTTTTTAATATTATTTCCAGCTCTATGAAATCAACGATGACCCCAAACGCAAAGAATTCCTGGACGATTTGTTTTCATTTATGCAAAAGCGCGGTAAGTTGCATCTTGCATTGAAGTTTTTTTTTTTGTATATTATTTTTTTGAGAAAGGGAACTCTGGGGGCTATTTGCATATCCCTGGCCCAGATGGCGGATTTGCTGACTCAGTCAGCCAAGTGCTTTTCGGGCTCACTCAAATTATGTTAATTGAATAAATTTCTCGGCACTTTGACGTTTGATTTTCGTAGCGTCGAGGGGAGCCATTAAAATATGCAGAAAAATTCTTCTTCTGTGGAAAAAGAGGAAACCGAAAGAAGTAGAGAAATCATTTTTGGTGTCTGACTTTTTGTCATTTTGTCACTTCAAATTACTGTCCCGCACACACACACACACACCACAGCTGAGAGGAAGGGGTAGGGGTTTAGGGGGTACCATATGCATATTGGTACTTAAATTTTTAAGGCGACTATAGGCTATTTTTAGACCCGAGTAGTAGTATGCTTTTCCTGCACTTTTGTCATTAATTATGAGCATTAACAAATACAAGCGGCGGATTTTTGTGGCATGCAAGCAATACAATACTGTGATGTCATTAGTGCCGTGACTGTACTTGCTTGATAAATTATATTTCAAGCAAGTCCTTGCAAGTCCTGTGAGGTAATTTGAATATATTTTTAGTGGGTTAACTGCTAGAGTCATGAATAAAACTGGTAAAGGCATTAAATTTATTTTTATTTGCATAAGAAAAACCTTGAAGAGGATCTAGACTCTTGAAAGTTGAAGGGAAAATAAGTCTTTGTGGAGACAGGTTAATATGTTTTAATTATAATTTAAAATGTGAAAAACTATGTTTAGAAAATTTAAAATATTTTTATCAGAAAAGGAAAATAGGGAGCTGTGAACCTTGGTTAAAAATAATCCATAAAATATTTGGGTTAACAATTACAATAGAAATTTAATTACATTTTTATGCTAAGGATACACTTAACAGAAAATACCTTTATTTTAAATTTGAAAATTCTCTCTTTATTTCATTTAAAAGAATTCCTTCTTTAATTATTTTATTTTAAAAATTCCCCAATTTATTTATTTATTTTATGTAATTCCGTATGAGTTACATACAAAGTATATAAAAAATCTATGCTTACTTACACATACCAATGGCTAGAACGTCTCCGGTGCCTTGACAACTTAATGGATTTTAATCTGTCACATGCGCTCAAGTTTTGACATATGCATGCTCCGTCGACGCGGTCACTGCAAAGGGGATTGGGATGGGGGTACTACCACTGGGGAGCTGGTGATCAAGAGAACTGAGAATCAGGGGAACTGGGGATGTTGCTGCTGCTTGAAGAACTGTCTAAAGTGTCGTCCGCCGTCCCAGAGAAGGAAGCGCCGAAAATGCCGAAACTGCCGAAAATGCGACTCGGGCGAAAAATGTATTCCGTGTCCATATGTCTATAGCCGAATGATATTGTACAATTGTACCACTAACTAACAGAAATTATGCCGAAGCTCATCAGACCCAGCACAGACTATATAAAATAGGAAAATGGTACCGAGTATAAATGTGGATCGCTTGCCGTGAGATGTTTGTGCAGCAAAGAGGCGGCGCAATTCTTAATTAAAAGACGTCAATCACTTATCAACGCGCAGGCTATTTTTGTAGATATTTCCCTGGCAGACACAGGCCATAGGAAAAATCAGAGAGACTCGACTTCCTCCGGTGGCGTTATGATTTCAGACTCGATCAAGTTTCTTTTAATTTCCATTAAAAACGCCTGACATCTAGGAAAACAAATGCAAGCGTCCAAATAAATAAATAGATGTGTGCCCCGAGGTAAAGCCAGTGCCCCCGAAAAGAGTTTGCTGGCTGAAAGCAACTCACACAAAATACAAAAAATAATGTAAAAGGCTGCCAAGAAAAATAATAATAATAATGTGGCGGCGCATGTGCGTGCTGCGGGATGGGTTCATATATAGGATCTCCAATCTGAATCGAAATCGGGTATCGGAATCGGATTCCGCCCTGGGGCCTTCGATCCTGGAGAGTTTAACGATCGATTCGAGTGACGGGCAGGCCGAGTTGATCATTAAATTGCCATTGATTATAAGTGTTGGCTCGTGCAGCGATCTTCAGACTTTAGTTTTTGCTTAGTTTTCTCTCCTTGTTCCTTTTTTTTCTCCTGATACTAGCCACTCAATTTGTTTATATGCATAAAAAACAAACGTATTTTCATTCAATCAACACGTCCATCACCGGCTTTGATTGATTCCTTTCGGGCTCATAAAACACACAGCCGAAAGTCGATCGAATGTTGGATCGCTGGATCGTTGGATCGATGCTTAGGTCTTTGGTATATATATTTGGATCGTAAAAAAAAGGAGAGGAGGGGCTGCATTATACAAATTCGTATTGCTCACGTACAGAGAGCCCAGCAATTATGCAGTTTGATTTCTTTTTTATATGTTTTCTGGGCCCAACACAAAAATTGGAGGGTGTTTAAATAAAGAGGAGAAAAAGTTGAAAGGAGTTGTGGGGGAAAAAAAGAGTTAAGAGATCATTTTACAGAGTTTTTTAGGAGCTTAAAACTTGGTCATTTACTAATTACCTCTAAAATACAGCTTGTACTTTATTAAATCCCCAATTATTAAACTTACATTTAATCTGTAATTAAAAATCAATAGATTTTCATTTAAGCTCCCATTTTTTTCGGTGTGCAATAAAAAGAGATAAGCCAGAGGATTGAATAACACCAATTTTGAATAGCAAATAGAGGCGAATGCCAATGTATATGATGATGATTAGCAGCCATAAACAGATCAACATATGTACAAACACGCGTCTATATCTACCTCTCTTTGTATGTGTAATGTGTATTGGGCAGCAATTAGGATTTATTTCAGTTTTTATCGGCTTCGGTCTGCACTTTTCAGCTGCTACCGGGGTCTACAAGTGTTAATTGCTTCGTGATCGATGAGTGGGT
Source organism: Drosophila ogumai (assembly GCA_018904815.1). Classification (NCBI taxonomy): domain Eukaryota; kingdom Metazoa; phylum Arthropoda; class Insecta; order Diptera; family Drosophilidae; genus Drosophila; species Drosophila ogumai. Next base: position 573 of record JAEIIJ010014233.1, on the reverse strand, counting down.
GAGGGTATGGGGATGCTGCTGCTGCTGCTGCTGCTGCACTCGATGGTAGAGATAAATCTGTTTTATGGATCTTTAAATCGTTTCGTGTTTTGCTTGTTGCTTGAATTTAACGAGCCAAGTGCAAGACGAACAAGTTGCAATGTACATTTGCCCGATTTTTACAGATTTTTTTCATTTACTAATTTCAATTTTTTCGATTTTTTTATTGCCTTTTTTAGGTACCCCGATCAATCGACTGCCGATCATGGCCAAATCGGTGCTGGATCTGTACGAACTGTACAATCTGGTGATAGCCCGCGGCGGTCTGGTGGATGTTATCAACAAGAAGCTATGGCAGGAGATCATCAAGGGACTGCATCTGCCTTCGAGCATCACCAGTGCCGCCTTCACCCTGCGCACCCAGTAAGTGTTTCTCACTCCTCCGGGGTCCCCGCTCCCAGGTCCCTTCCTGGTTATACCTGCCTTGTCCAAGACAAACACAAATACCATCAGAGTTGCTGAGATGCCGGGCAAACAATCAAACATTGCAGCGATCAAGCAACAATCGATCAGCGATCCCGGCTCTCTCTTGCT
>JAEIIJ010014227.1:0-54211 GCA_018904815.1 Drosophila ogumai | reverse complement strand
ACCTAACCAATGTAGTTTCCCCCCCTAGAGGATTGGGTTGAAGAATGTGTGGGGGACAGGATCTCTCGCCCGTTAGCTGAGATCGCACCGTTAGCGTCGGTCGCCGCTTCTGGAGGACCCTCCGCCAGATGCTCCTCCTGCGGCAGCTCCGCCACCACCTGCAGCACCTCCACCGGGCGCCTGGCTCACCGCCTGCAGCTCGTACTGATAGTAGCAGTCGCTGCCCACGTAGACGGTGCGCCAGACGCCGTCCACATCTCACATTTGGCGGTATGGCGAGTGCATCTTGAGCCACTGCAGCACCAGGGACGGTCCGCCCGCCTGGATCTCCGGCGGAATAGTGCTCAGCGGGCACTTGTCAATGTTCAGATACTTGAGGTTCTGGCACAGGGCCAGCTCAAACGGCAGCTTCTCCAAGCCGGGATTCTGGTTAATGTACAGATTCTCCAGGCTCTCCAGCGACCCAATCTCCTCGGGCAGGAACTGCAGGTTGTTTTCGCTAACAGACAGGTGAGTCAGGTTGCCCAGGTGGCCGATGCTGCGTGGCAGCATCGTGATCTGGTTGGTCTGCAGGATCAGTCGCTGCAGCTCGTGCAGCAGTCCGATCTCGTGGGGCAGCACCTCGATGCGGTTCTCTTCTAGGTCCAGGATCCTCAGCCTTCGCAGATTCCCAATCGTGTTCGGTATCTTTTTGAGCATATTGTTGGACAGGATGAGTATCTCGAGGTTCTGCAGGTTCATGATGTCATCGGGCAGCTTCTGGAGCGCATTGGTGGCCAGGTTCAGCTCCACCATGTTCACCCAGGTGCCAATGTCCAGCGGCAGAGCAGTCAGCATATTCTCCTTCATGTTCAGCTTGGTGAGGCCCTTGGCTCGCGAGAAAATTCCGTAGGGGATCTTATCGATCCGATTGTGCTCCAAGTTGATGCTATAAACGTTGGTGAACTGCGCCGGGCCGCCAGTCGGGTAGCTGGTGAACTGATTTCGCGACAGGGTTATGGTGGTCAGCCCGCTCAAGCTGGCCAGCATTCCGTCCGGGAGCTGGGTGATGCCATTGCCCTCCACATTGAACTCGTCCATGCTCTTGCAGTTCTTCAGGGTGGCCGGCACACTGCTCAGACGATTGTACCTCATGCCCAGGCGCACCAGGGACTTCAGGTTCCCGATGCTATCGGGTATGTCCAGCAGCTCGTTGTGCTGCAGGTCCAAGGACCGGAGGTTCACACAGTTACCTATGTCCTCCGGCAGGTGCTCCAGGTGATTGTGCGACACGTCCAGCGTGGTAAGGTTTACCAGCGCCCCCATGGCACTGCCCAGCTCCCGGATCTTGTTTTCCCGCAGACTCAGCATGGTCAGGTTGACCAGCTGGCCCAGGTCGTCGGCCACCGTGGTGATCCGGTTGAAGCGCAGGTAGAGAGTGGTCAGACTGCGCAGTCGATAGATCACAGGGGGAATCTCCGCCAGCTTGTTGTGCCGCAGATCCAGCACCTTCAGCTGGCTGCAGTTCTGCAGGGACTCTGGCAGCGACGTCAGCGAGTTTTCGTTCAGCGCCAGGTTGCGTAGGCTCACCAGGCATCCGATCTCCGGCGGCAGCTGTCCGATCTTGTTGCTGTACAGGTACAGCTCCGTCAGGTGGATGCACTCCTTCACCGTGCTGGGGATCACAGTGATCGAGGAGTTGCTCAGGTCCAAGCGCTTGATGCCTGCGGGAAAAGATTTGAGAGCCAAGTTAGATTTTAGTTCGATTTGAGTAGTTACTTGCCTTCGTCTCGGCATCTCTGCAGCGCCTTGATGACGTCCTGGTCCGCCTGGATGGGCTTGCTCTTCTTGGTGGTGGGCTTGGGCTTGTTAGATTCCGGATGCTTGACTGTCACCATCTTGGGACGCGTCTCGGGCGGCATGGTTGCGTTGTTTTCGTTGTTTTGCTGGCTGTGTTTGTTGCTGCCAGTCGATTGTTGGCCACCACCTGTGGCTCCACTCGCTCCTACTCCTCCGTTGGCCTGACTGTTCGCGTTGGTCAACTCCTCTGCACCGGAGCTTCCACCGACTCCGCCGAAGCAGTGTGTGGCCTCCGAGGGACCTGTGTCGCCGCCGCCGCTGGCACTGCCACCTCTGCCTCCACCTCCACCTTCTCCTTCGCTTCCAGCACCTCCTCCTGGGACTCCCCCGCTCCTATCCGCCTGGCCTGTGGACGATAAAGATGTGGTCGATGCCGTTGCGCCCGAGGAACACAAGTTCATAATTTTGCCCAGCTTTGCGGTCGGCGGCGACAATGCGTTGCCCAGAAGTGTGCCCAAGCAACAGCAGCAGCAGCCGTAGCCGGAGGAACTCGTTGCTCTACCCTGTGCACAGGAAAAAACATGTTGTTAGAAATATAGTCATATTTAAGATTTGGAATAGCTTAATTAAAAACTTGTCAAGCTTTAAAAGGCATTATCCATTATTTTTGCTATAAAATATCATCTTGGAGATTACTTTTAAAAGGAGATATATACTTAAATATAAAATATATACAAATATTTCCTCTGCAGAAAATCAAACTAATCTTTACACTGTATTTTTTTTTTTTTTTTTGTTTTTGTGCAATCAGAGAAAAAGGAATGCCCGGGATGAATACTCGCCTCATTTATGGCTGCACTTTATCAATTGTGCGTCAGCCGGGCGGCAATCATATATCGTGCGTCATCGTCATGGTTGTCCCACCCAATCCTTCTCCACGTTCCCACTAACCCCACTCCACCGCCACATACAGACCGGCTTTATTACTTTTGCTTTTGTTTGTCAGTCCAGTCGCCGTCGCTCCTTATTAACCAGTTGACCATAAAGTTTTCAGAAACCCTACACGCAAATCAATAATTAAGCATTCCAACAGTGACGTCAAAATAAGGCAAACAAATAAGTTGTAGATGGAGTTTATTCAACAGTAGATACTCAGTGATGTAAATGCAAACTATATGTATTTTTAAGCCATTTTAAAAGGCAAAATAGAAAAGATACGATAAGATTATGCATTTAAAACTAATTTATGCTATACCACAAAGGAAATTAAATTTGACACAAAGAAAACCCATCATAATTATGAAATTAATAATTTTACTTTTCGAATCATCCAGAGTAAAGGAAGTTAACCCTGGTATTTCTTCAGGGTTGATTAAAACGAATGAAGTTTCCTTAAATCAAATGAAATATTAATGTATGCAAAGTGAATGCTTTACCCCTGCCAGGGCAATACTTTAAAAGCTGTCAATGCCGCGGGGTACGTGAAAGAATCGCCAACCCGCCGCCAACCGCCCCGAACCATCCCACCCACCCACGACACACACACGGAGGAATGCTCCTCCTGGTATTTTAACGGCAAATGTCAAGGTCAGTGAGAGCGGGTGTCAGACGATTCCTGGAAAAGAAAGCCCGAGCAGCCAATGTCAAAGCCAAAGGTTGAAAGTGCACCGCAATTTGCCGTTACGAGACCAACCCCTTGAAATACCGGACGCCGCGTAACCCGAACTTTATTGTTATTCAAAGCCAACAAAAATTTGTGAGACACGCTTCTCAAATTTCACGGATTTTAGCATATGCGAACAATATGCACATTGAGGCCAATTAAACGGTCGCTCAAGTGGAAGGTGCATGGGAAAATTGATGTAAAAAGAAGAATATGATCAAATATTATAAAAAATACTGCAAATTTTCGAATTATATACAAGGTTGCTCCTCCAGAAATCACTTCGGGGTTTTAGATGATAGAAAACTAGGCAAAACATTTAAAAATCTTTACAAAAAATAAAAAATTAACACTTGTTGCATGTGCTCCGCATAAGGGGGTTTGGGTGTTCATAGAAGTATTTGGTTTCTTAGGTTCTAAAAATATTAAAGAGTATAAATCTCTACTTCTTAAAGATAAGGAAGTAAAGAAAATATTACCTCTGAAAGGCTATTCCTGAATTTAAAATTAAGTTTTAATGATTTTGTATCAATAAATAATACAATTAATATAAATTTATATAGAATAAAAGAATACTTTTTTAAGTGAAAGTAAAATAATAACAAAATAATAATTATTCTTCTAGGAAAATAAGGGTATTCCTAGTCTGAACTGATTTATATTTTCTTTTTCTTCGTTAATTTATATACTATATAACATTTTTTCCCGTGTAGGGGATCTCATTCGACCGATCGGCTAATGCAAGGGGAATTGTACGCAGCTTACGATAAAGACCCAAGAATGATAGATAGAGAGGCGGCTGCCCGGGGTACTGACAGTTCTCTGATTCATGGTAAATTTCCATTTCTTTGATTGCCACTGCATCGCGGACTCTTCTGTATTCTTGCCATTGTTGTTGTCGGATTCTCGCCTCGTTTTGTGGGCGGGGAACCAAACACAAATCGGCACACAAGCACACACATACTAGAGTATTTGCAGAAACAAGCGCACACACAGCACTTAGATTAACGCAGAGATAACCGCACAGGATGTTGCATTGTCCTTGTGTACTTACTTATTTCACTTGGCACGCCATCAATAAAACTGATTTTATATTCTTTGTCTTGGTTTCTTCTTTTCCGATCAGACCACCCGCACGCACTATTGTTATTATTCAATTTGCACACATCTTTTTTGTTGTTCCGCACCGATAACAATGTTGATAACAAACCTAGAGATGGCACTTGCACACCTGCAGCAGTCACTGTTATTTTTATGAATGTCGTGACTGCAAGTTTTAAGTATTATGAACAACTATTTTCCTTGTGTTTTTAAACCAATGCATTTTGAATAGAAAGTCTAAACATAAAAATGAATTTTTACAATACTATTGGGTTATGCAAATATCGATATACACTGAGACGTTATTTTACTTCTTGCACTTGACTTATCGATTAGTTTAGAGGCGCGCACTTTAAAAATAATGGTTAAATGCAATAAAATATTGAATAAATAAAGTTAAACAAGCTATAGTTAATTTGCCCCTAGGATGAACTATGCCAGTATAAGATTTTAGGAAAAAACAATAAAATAAGTTGTAAATAATTTTCTCTTGTTAAGATAATTTATGGATAACAATAATTTTTGTAACATATTTAACAAAATATTGCTAAATTAATAATTTAATAAAAAATTATCTTTATTCTTCTGGTACATCAATATAGTGCCACAAATCGCATCGAGCTTTGCGAAAAGCTTTTTGCACGAAGCTTTGGTATGTTTTTGTCGTAATGTATACAATTTAAGGAATATCACAAAATTCTTGGGAAATATGAAACACCTTTTGTATACAAATTTTCTTAGACTAGCCCTTTAAATATTTATTTAAATATGTCTTACTAAATATTCTCTACTTAAAAATAATAAAAACAATATAATCAAATTCCTCTCCACACTTTATACACACGCGAGTAAACAACAAACAACGCCAAAGTGTATGCAACAAAATGTGGCAAATACACACACACACAGTCGGCAAACGCACACACAAGCGATTGTTATACATAATTTATGATACGCAGTTTGCTGACATGCAATGCACACATATAATATATTGTTTCCCCCTCTCTTTTCCCACAATTAAGCAACAATTTTTGGCAGCAACAATAACCAACCTGTTATTGAATCACTGGGCGAGAAAACCTTGCAGCCTTCAGCTCTCACCAGCCCCGAGTATCCCGAGAATGATTTTCCTTGTGTTGCTCCTGCTGCCTGCCCAAACAATTTTTCACTTGCGCCAATCTGCGGCGCCTTGGCGTATTTTCCTTTGTACACTTTTTCTTGGCACTTTGTCCCAGCACTTTTTTGGGCTTCTCTTCGCGCTTTTTAGGTGATTTAAATAACTTTTTCTCCTAGATGATATTTATTTGTCTTAAAATGTAAATTGAGTTGTACAAAAAGGAAAGCTTTGCTGGGGAAAAACGGAGAAGAAATTGGCGATTTTCGTTCGCGGAGGTGACGTGACGCGTGCCTAGAGATTGAGTCTGAGAGTCCAGAGAGTATATTGTGGTATATCCTGGCCCGTTCGCCTTCGCACGCGGGCATTTGCACGTTGCGTATACGACGCGTGCGCACTGTCACCGTCCAGCCTCAGCAACCGGCCGCTAGATGGCCAGCCTGTCGAGCTCGTCGTTGCTGATAAACTCACAGGCTCGCTCCGCTACAATGCGGTAATCTGAAATTTAATTAATACAAGCATACCATTAAAGAATATTTCATAAATAAATTTATACAGGAACTAAAAAATAATTTGCTGTTTTGGAAATATAAGTGAAGACATAGATTTCTGTAAATAGCAATACAGACAATTCTATTATAATACCTCAACGGTCGAACTCACCCTTTTGGTACTTGCAGTTGTACATTCGCATCACGCAGGTACTGGCAAAGGTGCGCATGCAGCCGTCTAGGATATCCAGGGCACACACCACCTGGTAGCGCATGGGACAAACATCGTGGCACTTTTTGGCACCTGGAACACGCGAGAGCCCAACGATTTCACATAAAATATTTCCATAGATCTTACATTTTTCAAACGTACCTTTCAAGGAAAATAATAAGTTACCCTCGACTCCCAAGCAGAATCCGATCGCTAAAAACACACAAATGAGGTTAATCCTCTCTCCGAATGTGCAGGCTATTCGCATTTTTGCTATGCAACCGTAAGCTTTCTTTACAAATTTCGTATTACAATTTTATTCCAGAAAAATTTTAGGGCTCTAACAAAATAAACCGTGCTATTCGCATTTTTGCTATGCAACTGAACGCTTTCTTTGAAAATTTCGTATTAAAATTTTAAATTTTATTCCAGAAAAATTGTAGGGCTCTGACAAAAGAAACCGTAATAACTCGTATGTTTTGTATTCTCAATTGTGTCAATATTTGTACAATTTTTATTAAAAATATTCAGCTGCTTCTCCTGCGGCCGCGTAATTTTCTCCCTAAAGTCTGCACTCCTCGGAATCGCGTGGGCATCGACCTGTCAAATGTTTCTTCCACTCTGCAGAAATATTTTCACGTAAATAATGGCTAATGGGTACTGGAGTTTTCATGGCTTACCTTCCCGTTTCCGGCAGGCGTGGAGGTCCATCTCGCAGGGATTTCTGTAGGTACAGTAGATCATCCTCCCATTTCGCAGTGTTTTTCCGCATAAAAATTCAACTTCAGGTCTGCACGTAGTGGTGCAGTTCTGGGACGCTGTGATTCCTAGATAAGCAATCAGAATAGCTAGGATAATCAACTTCATTTTGAAGAGGAGTCAGTGGAACTGTCTCCAGCTGCTGCCTTAATTATGTTTTATATATGATCAGATTTAGGCCAGCCAGTGAACTCGTTTCGAATGCCATATTGTGGATGAGATACAAAAGGGGCGACTATCTTGAATTGATCTATATACATTTTCACGTGTTAGTACGTCATGATGTTTACATTAATAAGGTTCAATTAAGAGTATTACTTTTTATAGCAGCAGTAAGAAAATAATTTCAAAAGAATATGCCATGAAATATTTCATTTTGGGGTGTAATATATATTTATATAAAAGTGTACTTTTAGGCTTTACTAAATTTTATTCCTCTGGAGTTATATAAAATTTGTTGTTCAGTTAATATTTAATTTATTTTATTATTATTATTATTTATTTATTTATTTTTTTTTTGCAATTAAAATACAGGAGCGTATTATTTATTGCCAACTTAAGTTTGTTTAATTATAAATATATAATATATAAGGACATGTAGTAGGTGTAGAATTTCGGAGTGGAAATTTTATTTTGGGGAGAAGGATAAACCTACCCAAATACAAACTATTTTTTCAACCTTATATTTATTATAAAAATCTTTATTGGAATCCCGAATAATAGTAATACAAATTATAGGAATATATATTTAATATTATTCAACGCATTTGTTTACATTTATTTAATTATTTTATTATAAATACCAAAAACATTGTATTTTAAATGTTTCTAAGTTATATTAACATCCCTTTTATTAGTTGAGTTTATTAACAAGGTCCGATCCTTGGTTCACCTATGTAAGCTAAAAATATATAAAAATTTAATAAAGTTAATAAAATTTTTAAATACTTCATAATAATATGAATTTATTATAAATTTAAAATGTACTTACCATCTCCTTTTTGACAGGCGTATTGGTCTGCATGGCAGCGACTTTGAAATGTTTCTTCCCGATCTCTTCTAACCCCATCGACGTCCAAATAGGTGAATGAGGCACAAACTGGTGGACCACATGGAGAACAACAAGCTGGACAATATTTCATGCACTTCTCTTGCGAGGTTGCAGTCAGAACTACAAGGGCAGAGAATATATCCATACTTTAAGTTTGGAAAACCATTTAGGAATAATTTGCAAAAAATTTACCCTTTAAACACTGGTTTTCTCTATGACAGTTGTTGGATCCAAAGATACACGGGTTCTTGAAAACGCGGCAGACTTTACCCGAAATTGTCCAGATTGGGTCATTGTAATAGGGATCGCACTTATACTGAAGTTTACAGGTCCCGGAACAATCCCTAGGCAAGGAACAATCTCTTGGCAAGGAATAGCCAAGTTGGAGAAACCCGCCAAGCAGAGCCAAGAGGAATGACAACCTTACTGCTTCCATTGTAATAAACGTGGTAATGTGATTATCAACAGGAAAGCCACAGAATATATAGCATTGGATACGGATACACTGAACTTCCGAGAGGTTAATCGAGCTTCTGTGTAAACAGCTGAAGTGAAAGTTATTTATTGGTTTTATTTTAAATTTAATTTAATTAAAGATTATTTATTTCGTATTTCCTGTATCTTAAAACGCATACCTATATGAAAGCTGTTTCTTAATTTTTGAACTTTATATATTTACGAAAAAAACAAAACAAAAAATAATATGCAGTGAGGACTATACTTTTATTTATTTCACTAAACAAATTTATGGTGACCGTGTCACTGCTCAGCAGGACATGCGCCGATTTGTGGCTCATTAACATAAGCTAGAAAATTAAAAGATAATTAAAATAATATAAATATACTCAAAAATTTATTTATTCTTACCCTGGGCATTCCGGCAGGCATAAAGATCCAAAAGGCAGCGGCTTCGGAAGGTGAGACTCCGTCCGCCACTAACTCCGTTGCTGTCCGTGAAGGGAAACCAGCCACATACCGGAGGAGCTCCGCGGGAACACATCCTGGGACAAGATTCCAGGCAGTTCTCCATGGTAGTGGCCACCATAGCTAAAGGATTTCGTTTTCATTAATATATTTTAAGAGATATTTAAGGAAATTACTTACGTGGCAGGCATTGATTGGCCCTCATACAGTTCTCGTTTGCAAAGATACAGCCGTTCTGGAAAACACGACACACGCCGTCCACTACTGCCCAAACCAGATTCGTATAGTAGGGCGAACATCTGGCACGAAACATGCAGTTATTTGAACAATCCGTTGTCTGGGCGTTACTTAGGTACAGTAACCCACTAAATAAAACGGCGAGCATCGACCACTTGGCGTACATCTTGAGGTTGATGGAAATAGGTGACTGAGTCGCTTCCCCGCGGAGACCGATATTTTTATAAAGCCAAACCCATCTTAAGCCAAGTGTTTTTAACTCAATCTTCCACAGTTAAATCAATGTATGAACAGCTGCAAATATTATTCCTTTTATGCCGTCTGTTAAATAAAACAAAAACCAATATTGGTATTTATATTGCATACAATAAATGATAATCTCGTGAGCGTTTGGGATACATAATAAATTTTATTACTTAACTTTCGACAGCGCCCATGAACAGTCAATGTACGATCTCTTCTACACTTTTTTATAACATCGAATATAAAGCTTTGAGTTATTATAATTGAATATACTATGAGGCAGAAAAGCAAGGCACAACAAAATTGCATTGTTTTAAGCTTGGGGCTCTAACCTGGAATTGAGAATTTTCTATTTACTTTACGCTTTGAGCTAGAAAAATTCAAATTTAACGCCAACTTAAGTCGAATTTAGAGCAAAAAACTGGCTTAATATCAATTGGTCACTGGAAGTAAACAAACTTGCAAGACCGACAGAGACAGACACTCATCTTCTTTGATTGCATTAATCGCCTCGGATTTTTGAAAGTCATTGCCTTAGCAGATTTCCGGTTTTGGCTTTCAATTCGAAAGTACGAGTAATATCTACGCATGCGCAATTTTTTGTTGTTTCACATTTTGATTGACTTTGTCTGTGGAAGGTGTATCGATTCGGAGCAAAGAAAACAAGCAGCTGGCAGATATGTGAACTCCTTGAGTAATAAATCTCTGGCTCTGTCAGATTGGCGACACCGCGTGCGTTAGTGCCAGTGTGCGTATCTCGTTGGCCAACTTCAACGCCCACCCGCCGCTCGGTCTGCTTCGTTTCGGCCAACTCTGGTCTGGCCAAAAGAAAAAAGACATGACAGTCGACAGGTCGCAGCCAAGTGAATGGGAGCTCTGAGTGTTGTTGGCTTAAAGCGCCTGGCACTCCACTGAGAAAGGCCAGAGAAATCAAATAAAATTTTTAGATAAATAAAAGCTTTAATTTCTGAAATTTCTGATTTGCTTGAGTATACACTTTAGAAAAACTTATTAAACAATTTTCTGAAAATTTTGTAAATTAGGTTTGGAATCTTTTTCCAGTGGTTAAACCTCAACTAAACTCAGGGGGCCAGCTTGACAATACGCTTTCCATTCTGCAGGCTTTTCTGGAAATCTATTTTAAAAGGACGTCCAGTTTTTCGGCTTATCAGGCGATAAACGCATCTCTTTGAAAATTTCTGGCAGGGATTCTCCGGTTTGAACTGGGCTTGTAAGACCCGAACTCCCTTTTCGTTTTTAATGCCATTCCTGAAGGCTACTTTGACGATGTCTCCCGTTTTGCGATCTTCCACGAGAGCGACAACATTATGTGGCTTTTTTCTATACTTTTGTTGCGATACAACCCGGTACTTAGTTTTGGGATAAATTAAATGGCACTTTGTACATGTATTTTTTCCAGACCTCAGTTCAGGAGTTACATCATTTTCGGGGATATCATCAGTAATGACTTCAGCGACGGACTGACCGAGTGTCAGACTCATGACCGCCAAGAGCATCCACACCCACGTCCATGGAGCAGGCATGACCGACTTTCCATTGGCGCCCCACCGATCTCTTTAGGGAGTTCAAGTGGTTGCCGAAACGAATCGATTTGTGGCAGAAAATGATCGCTGTAAATTGAAATTCAAACATATAATTGTTAACCCGGGCAGCACGTTTTCCGTTCGGACTCTGCGGCCATTTAAGGTGATCCCAGAGTGAATGAAGGTTACAGCGGTTAACCAGTTTGAGCGGTGGGTGTGGAATATTTTGGATTGTCTCGCAGCTCCATAGGCGCATGATCGATGGCTCCCGATAAGGGCAGTATGTAATTCGAAGCTGAATGCAATTTATTTTCGTACCATTAAAAATTAATGAGAATTTCACAGCTGTATTTACTCAAAACCTGTCAATGGAAGCTCAACCCCCGCTGGATTGGCCTATAAAAACCCATCGGACTGTCACAAATCAGAGAAATCAGTCAGAACTCATCCGAAAATGAAGTCGCTTATTGTCACTTTGAGCTTGTTTCTCCTTTCAGTTCAAATCGAGGCACAAAGAGGAGAAGGCTGTCCCGACATCTGTCCCGCAGTTTACATGCCCGTCTGCGGAGAGGCAAAAATAGATGGAGAATCTGTCAAGTGCGAGTTTGGCAATGGCTGCATGATGGGTGTCAGCTCCTGTCGCCATGGCTTAAGTAAGGAAGTACTATTTATCATATTTAATAAATTAAATAAATATTTATCCTTGCAGACTGGGACGAGGTACCCTTAGAAAAATGTCGCCGACCTTCTAACAGTTGCAGTCGTTTTCGTTGAGCTAAAAATATCTTTTTTTTGGCAAATAAACAAGCCTTGTTTTATAGGTACATTTGTGACGTTAATAAGCCTAACAAATATTGACGGCTCTCTGAGACTGTTAATAGAGGGATTTGCGTAATTTTTAGTTTGCTTTAAAGTGAAATAAACACGGCTTTAATTTACTTAAACCTAAATGTAATAACAAAATATTATTTTAAATAAAGAATGTCTAAAAATATTTACAGTGAAATTTAGTACAAGCCTAAAAGGCTCTTAATTATTAAACTGATTTGTAGGTGTGTTTATTTCCGGTTTTTTTTTCCAGGATTGCAAAATGTTAAATATGATTTTAAATAGCCTGCATAAATACTTAACATAAAACAGGCTGAACTAAGAACCTTTACTTGAGATGGGTTTGTATTTGAACGAGTTCGACTTTACCTTATTTGTATTTATGCACGATTTTTCGACTGTGATCTATTTTTAAGCAAAACCTGCATGAGCTTAGTTGCTATTTACTTATCTTATTATGCTTCTTAGGGAAATTTAAACTTTCCCACAGCTGTTTTCGCCGGTGACCTTGGCTAACAAATTTTAGACACTTCTGGCGTCTATAAAACCGATTCATCCAGAATTGCGAGGGTTAGTGTCTACTAAGCGTCTTTCTAATAAGACTAAAATGCGCTGCAGGGTTCTGGTGTTGTGTGTCGTTGTTTGTCTCTTTGTCCTTTTGGTCGAGGGCAGGCAAAGACAAGTTAGCAGATCGGGAGCCAGATCCGAAGCCAAGTCCGGATCCAGATCTGTGGCGCTTCAAAACAGACAACGAAATCTTCGCAGGACTAATAATAATATTAATAATAATGCCCGCCGGGGCAACAGACTGTCAGCCAGATCGAATAATCAAAGGAGACGACGACTGAATGCGGCCAAGAGGAACAAGAGGAGAAGCAGCTTGGCCAAGAAATCCGAACGGAAGAACAAGTCCACATCGACTGCCAGCAGTGGCTCCAGCTATGCCACTATACCCCTGGACTTTAAGCAGAACTTCGTGCGGACCACCGACAATCTGCGGGCGGACAAGGCCTTTGTGGCCCATCGCTATGGCGGCAGCTTCGCCAAGACTAATGGAAGCGCTCGGTTGACCAACACGGGCAACATGGAGTACACATGCAAGATGACCATCGGCACACCCAAACAGTCCTTCACGGTTCTGCCCGACACGGGAAGCTCGAATGTTTGGGTGCCGGGTCCGCATTGTACCAGCAAGGCCTGCAGGACGCACAACCGATATCGGCCACGGAAGTCCAGCACCTTCATAAAGGTGGGCAAAAAGTTCGCCATAGAATATGGCTCGGGAGCTGTGCAAGGTGTCCTGGCCAAGGACAAGCTGGGAATAGCTGGATTATCGATTGCCAATCAGACCTTCGCGATAACCACCAATGAGCCAGGCTCCGCATTCGTGGATGCCCTTTTCGATGGCATTCTGGGCCTTGGCTATCAGTCCATTTCCGTGGACAATGTCAAGACTCCGGTGCAGAATATGTGCTCGCAGGGTGTGATCAGCACGTGCAAGTTCGCCATTTGCATGAGGGGTGGCGGCAGCTCCAGTCGCGGAGGAGTCATCATTTTCGGCAGCACAGATACCAGTGCCTACACCGGAACGAATAGCTACACCTACACACCGGTGACCAAGAAGGGCTACTGGCAGCTCGCCCTGGAGGCCTTTTACGTGGGCAGCACCACGGTCAGCGGCACCTCGCAGGCGATCGTGGACTCCGGCACCTCGCTGATTGCCGCTCCATGTGCCATATACCATAAGATTAACAAGATCATTGGCTGCACTGAGACCTCCAGCGGAGAGTGCTATATGAAGTGCTCGAAGGCGGTCGAGGCGTTCACCTTTGTCGTCAACGGCCAGAAGCTCGTCATCCCGGGCGACAAGATGAAGATGCGAGTCCGAACTAATAAGGGCAACATCGTCTGCATATCGGTGGTGACCTGTATGAATACCAATTTCTGGATCCTAGGCGATCCCTTCATGAGGAACTACTGCACAGTGTTCGACATGGTCAACAATAGGATCGGATTTGCCAGCTCCACCTAATTTTTGAATGTTTAAAAACTCTGATCTCAAATAAAAGGATCCATGATTTATAACATCACTTTCTAACAGGTTTGTTTCAATTATGTCTCTTATGCTAATATTTATTTAATAAAGTTATTGAGAAGTAATTAATCGTCCAACATTTACAGCCAGTTTCTAGAGCTCTAAGCTAACCAGTTTTTGACCCAGCCACTTGACTAATTACCCTGAACAACTGTGCAGTTACATGAGCACCATTTTAGATGCAATTCCAAAATCAGAGAGGGTTCAGTTCTCAACGTGAACCCGTTGACTATGCTTCGAATAGTGTTTTTGTTAGTCGCGGTTCTAGACCTAACCTTAACCAGTAGAAAGCTGATGAGGGTGCCCCTCTATTCCAGGACAAAACCGAATAAAAGTGAGCTATTCCTGGCCAGAAATTCAACAAACAGCAATGAGAGTCTCCGAGTGGCTCTGAAATCTCGCCAAAATGTGGAATATTACGGCTACATTTCGATGGGAAACCCAGAGCAACATTTTAGTGTGATCTTCGACACGGGTTCCTCCAACACCTGGCTGCCCTCCACGAATTGCCCCAAAAGCAATGCCGTCTGCCAGCGGCACAGGCAGTACAACTCCTCCAGCTCTAGTAGCCATATCCCGGATGGTCGTAATTTCACATTATTGTACGGAACTGGGAGTGTCGTAGGCTACTTATCGAGGGACACCCTTCACTTGTCCGGCGTTGATATACCCGGTATGGTCTTTGGAGAAGCAGTGTTCCAGCACCAGATGGCCTTTGATGCCGTCAGTTTCGATGGATTAGTTGGCCTGAGTCTGGGGATTTTTGCCTGGAAAAATTCTACGCCTTTCCTGGAGCTGCTCTGCGCCCAACGATTGGTTGAGGAGTGCATTTTCTCCGTTTACCTACGCCGTATTCCGGGAGAAGCTCCCAGTGGGGAGATAACCATTGGTGGCTTCGACAAGTCCCTGTTTGAAGGACAGCTCCACTATGTGCCAATTATAATGCCGAACTCTTGGAAGCTACAGATAAACCAAGCCGCTGTGGGAGCTACAGAAATCGGTGGCAAAAAGGATGCCATTTTGGACACAGGCACATCTCTGGTGTTGATGCCCCAGAAAACCTACTTTAATTTCCTGAAAGTCCTGCCAGCCAAGCTTGAGGATGGTAACTATGTGCTCAGCTGCGAGCAGAAATCTCTGCCGGAAATCAATCTGCATATTGGCGGCAAGGTATTTCCCCTCACATCCGAGGACTACCTGGTAGAGTTGGAAAAGGGCGAGGGAAAGATTTGTGTTTTGGCCGTGGCTCCCGTTAATATGGACTTCTGGGTGCTCGGCAATGTTTTCCTGTGGCGATACTATACTGTTTACGATGCCACCGCCAAGAGAATCGGATTGGCCAAGGCGGTGAGAAAAGCTGGATAAACATATACAGTGGTGATGAATCCCTTTTATAAATATAATATTCCGAGGCCTATGGCTTATTTTATTACAAATTAAGAAACCAACTAACTGTTTAATGACTTATTTACCAGATAATAAAAGAATTAAAAATGCCAATATTATGTTCCTAACAGCTTAATTAAAGCTGTGCCAAAAATAATTTCAATAAACAGATTTTAAAAGTATTAATCCCAATATTATTTTTAATTACTTTCCGTCAAACCGCAAATTATTGAACTGTTTAATTGTGGAAATTTGTTATCTTAAAACAAAATACAATTCAATTTCGAGAAGTCAACACAAAATCTATCCCAGTGTTCGCACGACTTAATTTGGTAATTGCCACTTGCTTTGTTTATTCAATTAAATGTGCTCGCCGTATTTATCTCCTATTTACCGCAAACACTGAAGTGCGTTCAACTGCCGAATTAGCCAATTTCATTTGAATGCCAGACGAATTTGGCCATTAAATTGCTCTATAAAACAATCGCCGCCGGATTCCCTGGCGATTAGTTGAAAGGGAATTTACCAACGGCTCGGATCGGTTTCATTTCGGATGGGTTGGTCAACTACGCACTGTCTTCTATGGCTTCTGTCCCTGTGGATCTGCACAGAATGTCAGGGTCAAGTGATCCGCATTCCCATGCAGTTTCAGGCCTCTTTCATGGCCAGTCGTCGTCAACATCGGGCTGGGAGAACTTCGCTCTTGGCCAAGTATAATGTCGTTGGTGGTGGACCGGAGACGGCTTCGCGAAATAGTGGAGCCACCGAAACGCTGGATAATCGCTTGAATCTGGAGTACGCTGGTCCGGTTAGCATTGGCACTCCGGGTCAGCCCTTTAATATGCTCTTTGACACGGGCTCCGCCAACCTCTGGGTCCCGAGTGCCGAGTGCTCCGCCAAAAACTTGGCCTGTCAGCACCATCATCGCTACAACTCCAGTGCCTCAAGGAGTTATGTTCCGGATGGCCGCAGGTTCGCCATAGCCTACGGCACAGGCAGCTTGTCGGGGAGACTGGCCCAGGACACGGTTGCCATCGGTCAGCTGGTGGTACGGAATCAAACCTTTGGCATGGCGATGCACGAGCCGGGCTCTACATTCGTGGACACCAACTTCGCGGGGATCGTGGGACTGGGATTTCGGGCCATAGCCGAGGAGCAGATTACTCCGCTGTTCGAGAGCATGTGCGAGCAGCGCCTGGTGGAGGAGTGTGTGTTTTCGTTCTACTTGAAACGCAATGGCAGCGAACGGAAGGGTGGGGAACTTCTGTTCGGTGGTGTGGATGCCACCAAGTTCTCGGGATCCCTGACCTTCGTGCCCCTCACCCGTGCCGGCTACTGGCAGTTCCATCTGGACGGTGTGGAAGTCGGTGGCCAGGTTATCAGTCAACATCGCCAGGCCATTGCGGATACGGGTACTTCCCTGCTGGCGGCTCCGCCCAGGGAATATCTGATTATTAACAGCCTCCTGGGCGGACTGCCAACCTCGAATAATGAGTACCTCTTGAACTGTTCCGAGTTGGACAAGCTGCCGGAAATAGTGTTCATCATTGGCGGTCAGCGGTTTGGCTTGCAGCCCAGGGATTATGTGATGAGGGCCAACGACGACGATGGCTCCAGCATCTGCCTGTCCGCCTTTACCCTAATGGACGCGGAGTTCTGGATTCTGGGGGATGTGTTCATCGGACGCTATTATACCGCCTTTGATGTGGGCCAACGGCGAATTGGATTTGCTCCGACGCGATCTCAATCCGTATAGCTGAAACGAGCTAACACATCTGTTCTATTTAACGACTAAACTTGGCCATAAAACGTGGCCGTAGAGAAGTCACGAGAGTTGGCCATGGTGAGAGCATCGGCTCGGAACTTGTTTGTGGAGAAAAAATACACCAGCTGACCGACTCACGTTCAGGTTCGACGAGCCCATCGAATATATTATATGTAGTATGTTTGTTAACTAAGTTACTCACTAACTTTCAGGGCATATTTGTTTTCATCAATTCAGAATTTATAAAATATATACAGTGGTATTCATTGTGAAATCGTTTTATTTTAATAAAAATACTTTTAGAAAGTCTTTGAGTAGTAATTTTTGCATTTTCATATATTTACATTTTAAAAGTTGTTCCTTTATATAGTAGTTGTATGGGTAAACCCATTAAGTTGATAAGAATCGTTTTAATATAAGTATCCACTAGTCTATCTATCTATCTATCAAATAAGTGTTAATTAGCGAACACAACAATACGGAAAAATCCCCCTATCTAGCTAGCCTGTGACGCCTCTCTGAATAAATATTAATTCACAACGATTAAAATCGCGTAGAACTCATATATATAAAGGCAACGCGCTGTGCACCAGCTTAGTTGTACAAATACATTCAATATGAAATCGTTTTTTGCTCTGTGCCTGCTGCTGGGTCTGGCTTTAAGCCAGGTTAGCGGAAGTTGTCCCGAAAGCTGTCCCGACACGGAGGATACTGTCTGGGCCCTAGATGGTGGAATATGCTCTGTTTTTCGCAATAAATGCTATTTTGACAAGGCAAACTGCTCACGAAATGGTTTGGCAATCAATTTGATTAATTTTTAACAAAATTTATTCATTTTATTCGTTTTAAATTATAGGAGAGCAGTCGGTAATTACCACTAAAGAGGAGTGCCAGCCTCACTGTGCCTCCATTTGCCCCGCGATTTATCAACCTGTTAGTGGAACTTATAGGGGGAAGACCCGAGAGTTTGGAAATGCATGCAATAAACAAGCCCATGCCTGCGACACTGGAGAGAGTAAGCACAAATTAATACAAAACATATATAGTGGTTTTATTGATTTAAACTTCTTGCAGCATATTTGTAAACCAAAGGATAACCATGAGGATCGTATCAATAAAATTTAGAAGGAATACGAATAAATGGATTAAAATATTATTAGCAAGCCCAAAAATTGTTTTTGGATTTAATATGGGGAACGATCTTCGTTTGAAGTAAATGCTAAGATATAACAGCCAATTTTGCTTTCATTTTATTTCATTTTACTAAGGCGGTACTTACCACTGTTTCTGGAGCTGGAAGATTATTTGATAACTAAAGAAATCGTTTCAATTTACTAAAATATATATTCATGTGTTAAACATCTTTTATTTTGCCTCTAATCCGAAGCTCATTTAATATTCCCTAACTTTTTATTAATTAAGAAATATAATTGGTAGAATTATAGAAAAAGATAAGTCCAATTTGTGAAAGCAACAGCTGACCAAGACAAGCAGAGTTCATTGAATAAATTATAAATATTTGTTTTGTTGATACCAAACCAGTCAAGGGGTATATTTGGTTGTAGTTAATGTATATACTTGGATTATTATATAATAACTACTTTTAAAATATCATTAGAGTTAAAAAATTAAAAAAAAAAAAAGTTAAACTATATGTATTTTATTTACATTCATGAAAATAAATAATTATAAATAATATATAAATAAATATACAGATACTAGGTAGTTTATAGGCATTAACTGCTTGTTGTTTGATGTGTAAATTAGTTATAACAATAATTCCCAAAAAATCCCCAACATCTGTTGAGCGACGTGACGCTTCTGCATATATATTTCCTATTATTGAGATTTCCGAAGATCCGCCCCTTCGAAAACAGGTATAAAAGGGCGTCACACAAAACATCTGTTCAGTTCATCGCGAAGCTCAGCATTTAATACAAAGATCTTCAATATGAAATCGTATCTCGCCGCATGCCTGCTACTAGGCCTCGCTCTAAGCCACGTTAGTGCCAACTGCTCGGGAGATTGTCCAGACAAGGAAGATGTTGTTTGGGCTCTTGGAGGAGGATGCAGTGTGTTCCGGAACAAGTGCTACTTCGACAAGGAGAATTGCCACCGCAAGCCACGTGAGAATGTCTAAATAACTTGATATTAGTTTTGTATATAATTGAACACATGTTTTGTAGCGTTGAAGATCACAACCAAGGAAGAGTGCCAAAAGTTCTGCGCCGATGCTTGCCCTCAGGTGTACCAGCCCACAAGTGGCATCTACAAGGGTCAGGTCCAGCACTTCGGCAATGAGTGCGAAAAGATTGTTCACACCTGCCGGACTGGCGAGAGTAAGTGTAATTTAAATTAATGTAAACAATTATTTAATTATATCTTTTTTTTTTATTCACAGCCTTTTTGTAAGCCGAGAGACTTATCAGGAAGATTTCGTTACATAAAGATTTATACCTCAGTTAATTATTTTTATTTGGAGTTCCCCATCGAATTATTTAAAAGCCCATTATATCTGAACAATTTTCAGAATGTCCTACGTAAAATCTTAAATAAAGAATAGCATTTACATACAAAAGTACATTGGAATTATTATTCTGAAGCATACAGTGAAATTAATTAACTAGTTTTGAAGGTAAAACAGAAAGCAGTTAATTATTAAAAACTAGACAACATCACGTTTAAGCTCTCACGCTACGTGAGAGCAAATTTGTTTAACGTCAATGAAAATTTAATAGTTTTTTTGTATTACTTTGGACAAATATTAAATGTTAATTAATTATTTAACTGATTCTGATAATCGTAACACTGGTAGAATAGTCAGATTATCTATTATATCTATTATATATCTATTATTTAATTTTGTATTGCTTTTCAATAAACAAAGAAAGACTAGATAAAAATAAAAATAATTTTAAGATATAGTTAAAACCTACCAAGTACCTTAGAGGTTAATATAAACATTTTAACAACATTTAAACATTTTACCAATTAATGTCAGATGCAATATGCTGCATTAAATTAACATATTTATAAAAAAATAAACAAGATTAGGATTGTAATAGTTGGCCGTCTTTTGCATGTTGTCGTGTGCCACTATATAAACACCTGCACATTGATATGTTTCTTTAACTCGTGGCACTGACAAATGAATAAATTACTGGTAAAATGATTTTTGAATAATTGAATGCCGAGCCTCAATTATTCAGCTCAATTCTCGAATGAGTTCTTGGAAAATGTAGACTTGGAAACAATTTTCTTTGTCGATGTTTGCTATATGGATTTCTAATTTGAGTTTCCAAACAAGTTTTATTTAGAACTTATCAATTAGCGATGTAAATCCAAGTGTACAAATGCAGAACTTATAATATGGGCTTTGGATTGAAAATTTAATAGTATAAAAATAATGTTTATGAAAAGACTTTAGTTACTTTATTATTCCAAGAAAAAATTTAGGTTCAATGCCCGGAGGCTTGCCCAATTTTTCAACCAGCCCCCGACAAGCAATTATTTGGGTCAGATAAGTGTAAGCACATTTAAAAAGTAAGCGAAGTACTTAACATATTTTTAAGTAGAATTGAATTGATTTTAGAAGTGTAAGCTTTTGACCAGTTTCTGGGGATTTACTGTTTAGTAAGCAGCCAGCCATGTGTTATTTTCTTTCTCAACCTGTTTTCTAAAAAGTGGGCAAATATTTGTGAAATATATATTAAATACAAAAGCTCTTTAGGCACTTGTATATCATGAATTGTTTAACTTGTTTCGGTGAAAACAAATAATTCAAGCTGTTATTTGTTATTATTTAATTTGTATTTTTCTGATTATAAATCAAATAAACATGGGAAAAGGTGTATATTTTTTTCTAGCTTGATAAGCCCGAGATTAAAAGTCACAAGTGTTGTGACAAATAAGAGTGCAAATATATTAAATCTAATAAATTGCTTAATCTATATATAAATAACAAATAAATTTCTTTATTAAAATTTAGTTTTTGGAATTTAATTCATTAATTTAGGGTACTAATTCAAAAATACTTGGGAAGCTTTCAACTGAAGATTAAATGAAGATATATACTAGATACATAGTTATAAATCTTTTTCCTTTTAGAACCCATAGAGATTCACCTCGGTTCATCTTTTAAGAAAACTTGTTTCAAAGCATTCTTTCATAACCGTGAAAAGGGGTTCACTAAACTCTGATTGACACACTACAGGGTTCAGGGGTCAGAGCTCTAGGTAGAGCAGATAACTGGATTAATGGAACGCCCCAGCTAGCCTGTACACACCATATAACATACAGCTTATGATTTACGGCTTGCGTTAGGATATTTATATTTTTTAATTAGTCGCTTACCTGCGATGCCATTGCAGTGCTTATCTTTTAATTAATTTCTAATTGAAATGCCGCATCTGCCAGTATTAAATTTTTGGCCACGGCTCTACTGCGCCGTGGGTATAAAATCGTTTACCTTCCCGAGAAGTAACATCAGTTGTGTCCCGAGTAACGAAGCAAATCGTTGTAAATTATCTAAAAAAATATGGATCTACGTTTCGTGATGGTTCTCAGCGTTCTCGTGGCCCTTGTCCAGGGATCTGTCAATGAGGACATTGCTGAGGCCGAAGTAGATGTTCCCCAGGCCGGATATCTGCCCGTCGAGGATGCTGTGGAGCTTCATCAAGGCCACCATCACGAGCCGGCTGAGGTGGGCCATCATCATCACGGAGGACATCATTACCAGGCTCAGGTGCATCATCACGAGCACGGACCCCATCATCATCTGGAGTCGCATCACCACCTGTCAGAGTCCTATCATCAACACCACCTGGCTGAGTCGCATCACCACGTTCTGGGATCGCATCATCATCATTTGCAGGCACCGCTGCACTCAATCCATGGCCACCATGAACACCACGGTCATCACGGGCATCATGTGAGCCATTTGCACCGCCACCGAAACTGCCATGCCACCATCCACTGCCCGAGGACTCATAGTCCCACCTACGCCACCGATGGCCACTCCTGCTATCATGTGGGAAACGCCTGCGAACTGGCGATCCTCAACTGCCTGCGTCGCAATGAACTGCAGCCGGGTAATTCGGAAATATCTAACTTTGTAGAAATATCTAATTTCTTTTGTATTTCAGTTCTGCGACACATTAGCCAGCATGAATGCCACCATCTGCCTACAGCTCGCAGATCCCACTAAGTCTCTTCTGAACTGAACTGAACTTGATCCCGATCCTGACTCCATTTTGTTTGTGTATATTATTTTATAAACTAAATATTAATAATTAAATACGACCGTATTGTCCTTTTTTAACAAATGTTGTTGGACTTTTATTAATTCTAAAAAATATACATAAAGTAATAAAAAAGGAAACTAACTTCTGCCCGCCGAAGTTTGTATACTTTTGAAGTTTGCAATTGAAGCCTTTTAGGTTAATAAATCTGCATACTGAATAAAATATTTAAAAAATTGAAATTTTACCATTTACGACAATTTTATTATATGGAAAATTTTGAAAAAAAGGTAACACTCCTTTACTGCGTTGCAAGAACAACCTGCAAGGGTACTCAAAAGGAAGCTAATTTTTCCTTGCAGTTAGAAATTGAATCATTGGGAATCTATTTCAGTTATTATAAAATAATTGTATACAGAAACACCGAACCATTGGCGATTTTCGACTAGATACTTCAAATAATGGGACTAGAAGAGTTTCCGACTTGTCTTAGGGGTTTATTTCGTTATTTTGTTGTGAATATTCGGATGTTTGAAAATCACGATATGGGTGATATTTGTAAACCGAAATTTAGAAAACCGTGTTTAAAAAAATCAGAAAACCAGAATTATGTTTGAAAATTCTGTAGCTTTTGATTTCGGTGGATTTTTCTTTAAATGATTTACGAAATCCGATCTTTTGCTTTGTTTGTTTTGAGTTGGCGAGTTTTTAAACCAGTTTTGCTTAAATAACGAAACTTAAAGTGCTTAAATTACTTAAATTACACATCATATTTATTACCGTAATTATTTTCATAAAAATAAATTAAATCAGAATTTTCAGAATATAAATAGTTGCATTCTTACAAAAAGCATTAGTATGCATCAGTATCATACACCGAAACAGCAATGAATCTTGAAATAATTTTGGTGTTTAGTGCAACAATCGTCCTTTCTGAAGGATTGAATAATTTACATCACCTAGAGGATTTGGATCATGATGTTCAAGGACTGCAATCGATGTCCCAGCCTTTGCTCCCTGCTTCTGGCGGAGAAGATTATTTGCTGGTAGAATCAGGATTGACTGAGCCCCGTTCCTATGCACCACGTCGCAAGGATTCCGAAATGAATCCCACGCATCCCGGACTGCTGCCTCCTCCGACGAATCCTACACGCCCACCAAGCAAATGCTGTTGGATCTGGTCTTGCGATCCTCCTATGAATACGCATCCCGCAGGCCTTATTAGCTGCATAGCCACTTGATTTTAATTTTTTAATATATTGAATAAAATATATAAATGTTTGGAAATTACATGAAATTGCGTTTCTATAATGTTTTTTTTTAAATATTAAATTTTGTATAATCACTTATGACTATGTTGAAGATAGAGAATATCTTAATAAATAAGTTTAGACATATATAAATTTAAATTATTGTTTGCTTAGTTTTTCAGAGCTATTTTTATTATTATTATTACATTTTGTATTCGACTTTTCCAATCCACAAAAATTTTATGTGAATTTGTCGCCTGATAGTTATAAAGCTGGGTAGAATTTATTTGACCAATTGAAATTAACACTTTGTTATAACAAGCTTATGTGTGAAGGCCATGTATAACTAGCATGATATTAATGGTACCTTTAAATAAATATTATCAAATTTGAGTGTGTTTCTTTAAATGGCTTCAGAATGTTTCAAAGATGCTCTCTATTTTAATTGATTTAAGCAGGGCATTTTTACATTTTTATAACCATAACCAAATCATTAAGTCTTGAGATATACAGATGCTCTCTAGACATAAATACTTGGTTGCGTCTAGATACCGATACAGGATCGAGTGTGTAAACAGCCTTATGTCTAAGACCTCTGTAATGCTTCTTTCGGCCCCGAGCCATCCGCTTAAGTAAGCCCAACCATTATTACCAACTTTGAAAAAATAAAGAATACACAAGTTTTGTATAACAATTGTTATAATTTGCAGAAGACAGCTATGTGGAAATCGTTTACAGGGAAGGACAAGATTATCAGGATTCCATTGAGGTTTAAATGTTGCGCAGTTAAAATGAGTTTCTAATAAGGCCTCTGGTGAGGATTTCCCTGTCCTGGACGTCCACCATGAGCACTGCCGGAAGGACGACTGGCACCGCTGGAGGGACGACTGGCACCACCCGAAGGACGATAAGCACCACCGGCTGGTCTACGAGCAGCACCGCCCTGGGGACGCTGAGGACGCTGGGATCCTCCAATGGAACCATAACCGGCGGCGGGACGCTGAGGCTGGGGAGCAGCAGCATGGCCACGGGGACTGCCAAATGACACTCCGCCAGAGCTGTGAACTCCAACCTCCGAATCCTGATCCACTGGCGAAATATTAGATCCTTGAGCAAGGACGATGATGGCACTGACGACGAAAATGTAACGGAATGCCATTTTGCTTTGCTTGTTTGCGATAATTGCACTTGAGACAACTGATGCTTTCTATTGAATTTTTTCAACTTTTATACTTATGGATGCATCATATAATTAGTTCACCAAGGCACTTACTCTAATGGGAGTGTGTGACTCATTATACGACAGTTTAGCCCAGTACTCAATGTTATCGCGTACTTTGATCTTTAAGGTCAGTTTATTTTGCCCGGCAAGCTAAGGTCTTTTGCAAAATATTATAACTTACAAGTCGAATGATTTTATTTCAAGTTTGGAATGCTTTAAAACATCACAGAATAAAAAATAAATCTAAAATCAAAATAATCTATGATTAAAGTTCGTAAACCTTTCACCTTAATGAAGTCAGTGAACTTATATTGTGTTTACATTGAATGTGCATTTACCTGCAAGAAATGAGAATTAATATTTGTTAAATGTTTTTGAATAAATCTGCTTGTTCCACACTATAAAACCACTTGGATTTCCTGTTGAAAGCATCAGTTTAAGCTGAAGAAATCTCAAACCTACACAGCACAATGGCATTCCGTTACATCTTTGTGATCAGTGCTCTGATGGTCCTGACCCAAGGATCATATTTGTCTTCGGTGAATCAGGAATCTGATGTTGGCGTCCATCACTCTGGAGTAGCTTCGTCTGGGGCATCTGTTTCCGGCGCACCCCGTGGACATCCCACTGTATCTCAACCTCAACGCCCCGCATCCGGCTATGGTTCCACTTCTGGCTCTGTTGGAGGACCCAGACGTCCCAGCGGGTCCAATGCCGCTAGGCCTCGTCCTCATGGTGGGGCTTCCCGTAGATCATCTGGTGCATCCCTTACTCGTCCTTATGGCAGTGGCAATCGTCATTCTGCCAATCGTCCTGCCAGCGGTGCCAACGCAGGCCACGGAAATCCCCACCAGAACCGCAACCAGAAACCGTATTAGAACAACAATTCCTTGGAAACATAAGAAATCATTTAACCCCATTTTACGTTTTATCTTCTGCAAATTAAAATAAATATTATACCAAATATATATGTGTTTCTTTAAATTAAGGGCTGCTTTCAATAAGGTTTTGAATATGCCCTCCACTTTTAATAAATATTAAAATATAAAATTAAAGAAATATATATATTTTTAATAAAGTTATCAACCTTTCCTATTCCTGTAATTAAAATTTCAAATTTGTTAGATTTTTTACTTAGAGGTATTTTAAGCTTGTTAGTATTTTTACTTGGAGGAATTTATTAAAAGGATTTTATAACCAAATCATTAATTGATTACATTTACAACCCTTGCGGCCTATGTTAATCGCTTGGTTTTATTGTACAAACGATCTTTTTATATACTCCAATAGGATTTATTATGACTCTATGACTCTTGATAAAATCGAATAAATTTTGAATTAATATATGATATATTAAAAATACAGAAGTTATTTGTCTTTTCCTCAGTTAACTTATAATTATGTATGGATTTTGATTTGCAGTTGTATTTATTATTTTTTAAATTTCAATCGGTACAACCTTTGCACGCATGTGTATAATCACAATGAGATTCTAATGTAAAATTTAATTCAAAATAAACTAAACTATTGAAAACTAATTAAATGTATTGATTCTTAATTAATTCGTTTATATATTATGGCATTTCCCCAGAATTTATTATTTTTGACAAAGACTGATCGCCTTGGAACTATATATAAATTATTTATAGTAGTAGTTATTTAAGAAAAAAAAAAATTTTTTTGTAGAAGTCTAAACAATATAATTATTATGTTCAACTGACTTTTTCTGACTCTTAAGTTCATCTTGCCACGTGCCAAGGAGATCAGTGAACTGAGCTTAAATAAAGAGTTCGAAGGGCGAAGTCCCTTTAAGCGTGCCAAATTGAATCAAGATAGAGATTTTATTTAAATTAAATATTAAAATTTTGCATTACAGAGTTTTGGTTGATAGTGTCTTTATAGGAGTAAGAAACTTCGACTATAAATACATTCCCTTTCTCTGTTGAAGGCATCAGTCAAGTTTGAATAATCGCAGCAAAATGACATTCCGATTCATTTTGGCCTTCAGTGCCTTCCTGCTCCTGGCTAACGCATCGACTATCAGGCGAACTAACCAGGAATCGGTGGTTGTGGTCCAGCCCGCAGCTCCTGTTGTCGTCGTTTCTCCAGGACAACAAGCAAGACCCCAGCCTCAACGGCCGACCCAAAACCGTGGCCCACATCCTTTCCCAGTGCGCGGAGCTCATCGTCACCAGAATTCACCCGTGGCTGTGGTCGTTCCCGTTCCAGTTGCAGTTCCAGTCGCTCCTATCCGCCATCCCCATCGAGGCCCTGCTCCTATTGTTATTGGATCGGGTCATTCGCACCGCCACCAGGGCCGTAATCACAACCAGAGACCCTTTTAGCCCGAAACTGATTTCGAAACTTGACACAAATATATTCGGCAAAACGAAGCATTAGAAGTGGCCTTAGAAGATTGTCCAACCAAACATTGTTTAATCATAAAAATGCTTAACAAAAATAAATGAATAAATATTTGAAATATAAACACATAAAACACATATATACATTTTTTAATTCAATTTTCAGTGAGTTCAACAAAACATTGTAAACAGTTTGAAGGTCGAAATGTATAATTTGGAATTCATTTCAAAGTGGAAACTCCAGATGTATTTGATTTACGACGCAGTCTTAAGAATCTTTTAAGCAATTAAGTCGATATTTACATGAGTAAAAATCTTCTGTTTTCTCGTCTGTCTTGTACAAATACTTGTATAAAAAGCCAGTTTTCTTGTACATTTGGAATCATTCAGTTAAATCCTTTACTTTAAATATGGCAGCGCTCTTCATCGTCACATTAAGTGTCCTGTTGTTCCAAGTCCAAGGATCGCACATTTTGCAAATTGAACCCGAAGTCGCCCTGGAATCTCATCAAGTCGGCGGTATTACGTCGGGTGCGCCTATTAGGTTCCCCGAAGTACGACCAGCGCCCCAAACTCAATCGTCTGCTGGTGGATATCGTGTCGGGGCTGGAGCAAATTCCGTTCCTCGTCCTGGCCAGGCACCTCGTCCCAAGGCAGCTCCCCATCCAGCAGCACCTGCACCACATAGACCGCCTGGTGGATCATACAATCGTCCATTGGCTGGTGGCCTAAATACCGCAGGAGCAGGCTACGGGAACCCCCACAAGAACCGCAATCATATCCAGAAACCGTACTCAAATCATTAAAAAAAGAAACACATTAATAGTGTCTGACACCCAACATTATACAAATAATAAATATATAATAAAATAAATA
This sequence comes from Drosophila ogumai, assembly GCA_018904815.1. NCBI lineage: Eukaryota > Metazoa > Arthropoda > Insecta > Diptera > Drosophilidae > Drosophila > Drosophila ogumai. The sequence continues at coordinate 26,069 of JAEIIJ010014227.1, read as the reverse complement.
AATAAAATAAAGCCGGCAGCGTCAATAAAAAAATCCACCTTTTTTGGTTTGGCATTACTACCATAGAGTATTTCTTGAGACCCTTGTAGAAAAAGCTTCGAAAATCCTTTAATATAATCTTAACAAAACATTTAAATATGGCTAATGAATAGCAGTATTTTAAATTTCTAATACAAACGCCTAAGCTATAAAATTTATGTTCGGTTCTCTACTTGTTGTATCTTATGTGTTTGGTAGAAATATTTGTCAAATACAGACAAAAACTGAATACGATTTAAACATTGGTCCCAAAATGGCTTTAATCTATTCCAATTCACTTAGTAGTCTGATCTGGCAATACGCTTTGGGCCAACTATTCAAGAAATGTTTAATACATTAAGTGCTCTCGGTTGATTGCGTTACTTGTGGCAGCCACTTTAATTGGCATATTAACAAGTTCATCGAAAGTGCAATTGCCGTTAAAATTACACACCTTTTCTGATGAATAAGAATATTTTCAATTACAATTTGAAATTTTTTCATATATATTTAAACAATTTTTTTTAAAAGCTGAAGACAAAAGTGAAATTACTTTATGAAAATATTTATAAAACAAGGCAATATCCAAAACAAATTAGTTGAGCTTGTGTCGGTGGATCTTCTAATAGGGCTTCGGGTTGCGATTGCGGTTCTGGTGAGGATTTCCGTGGCCGGATCCACCACCAATTGGACGGCCTCCATGGACACCACCAGAGAGATGACTAGCCGCACCAGCAGGGCGATTATATCCACCAGTCTGACGCCGAGCAGAACCTCCATGGGGACGAGGGCGCTGGGATCCTCCCGCAGGTCCATAGGAACCCCCATGACCAGCAGCGGGACGTTGTGGCTGCGGTGCAGCGGGATATCCTCGTGGAATACCGCCTCCAGACGACACACTTCCAGAGCTATGAACTCCAACTTCTGATTCCTGGTCCACAGAGGACAGATAGGATCCTTGGGCCAGGACCACCACAGCGCTTATCACAAAGATGTACCGGAATGCCATTTTTTGTAATCGAAAATTGAACGACTGCTGAATGAGTTTCAACTGATGTTTCCTTTGGAAAAATGTTTGCTTTTATATCTTAGCTCAGAAAAATGTAATTTATTTTATAAATTTCGTAAACTTGACGAAAACAATTTAATTGCACTAAGGCCACGCGTGAAGTTTGGGTTTCCCCGATCGATCCAGTTCTCATACCTTTGCGGTGAGTAACCTCCAGCTTAAACTCATTAGGTATTTTTATAAAATTTAAATCCTAACAGTAACTAAATTGCGAAATAACATTACAGATCTGGTTTTGAAAAGTGGCTTAATGGTTCTTATTACAAGCACAAATCAGCATTTGGCTTACAAGCGCATTTAAAAGTTATCTAAAGCAAAAAAGTAAAGTTTTCTTAGCCACAAGACATGTTTTTTTTTATATTTTTCATTTCATAACTCCTCAAGAAATATATGCATAATACATGAACAGACCTGGCCAACACAGAAGCCCCTTTTCATACAATTATGGCTTAACTAACATTACTGGCAGCCATTGGTTTAATTGGCATATAGAAGACCTGATTAGGCCGACCATTAGCTTTGCCAAAAGGAGACACCCATTGCTGGGGATCACAGGAAGTTGGACATTTGCGAAAATAGGTTTGAACTATAGGCTTTTCGAGAAGAGAGCTTAATAATGGGTAACCTTGCCTTATTTGGCTCAGGGTCAGCTTATAATCCACAACAATGAAAGCAAATTAGGCTTATGATTGTTTAAGAAATCGCAAAACCAATTGCTTTGATAGCCGGGCAAGCAATAATAATAAAAAGTGCGAAATCATGGTGGCAACATTTAATGAAATTACGTAAAATTGTGAAAGAGTATACCATTTGGCGATTTCTATGATTTAGAAAGTGTAGCAAAGTGTGTGAACCAATTGGCTGGGATTCCAGCCCACCTTTTTCAAAGTATTATTATTATTATTATTACCTTTAGTATTCATTTTATGACATTAAGACCCTCCATTTGCAACCAATTCGAACTCCATTCCCCTGCTATCTGACTCATTCTGAGCTGTGTTGTCACCAGCTGTGCGATCAGGGTGTTAACACTTTTTATTCATTTATTTTTCGTTTGTTAGGCTGACATGCAAGCGTTTCGGGTTTCCAGTTACTTGATTTAATTTTAATTACATTTTCGGTACACAATTAGCTAACAAATCAATGCGAGAACCGTTATACAAAAAGAACAAAATGGCTAAAAAAGACAAAAAAAAAAAACACACACAAATTGTATATCAACAATTGCTCAATCGCTTCGATCAAATAACAAATAACTTTGTGCCGAATATTGACATTTCGTAAGCATTTGAAAAGTGAACGCAGCAGCAGCAACAACAAGTACAATCCTAAATGCAGTGCGTTGGTAAAAATCTTGAACATGTTAAGAATGCCGGCAAGGTTGTCTACCGTGGCAGCTGCTGCTGTGGGTCTCCATCTCCATCTCAGTGAGCTCCGGTCTTGGTCTGCATTTCGATCCTCCGACTGCGTCTCAATCTCAATCCGAGAGTCTAACTTAATTAAATTGGATTTTATGTGCCGGATTGTATAGACCATTTCGGGCCCCAACGACCGTGGCGAGGTGAGGCTAATCAAATGTCTGAATTGTACACACAAAATTGAAATGTACATACCTTGGTGAAGTAAATAAAACCCTAAAAAATTGAACAGAACATTATATAAAACCGTAAAATACTTAAATAGGATTTTTGCAAATATGTATTTTAATTTAAAATAAAAGAAAACATTTTTGATAGTATTTTTAATATATAAGTATTAAGTACTATTAAGAGAAAAACAATTGCTGAATTCATATTTTTATCCTTATTTTATTGTATCTTCTATTTATATTTTATTCTTTATAGCTTTATATTTCTAATTTAAATATTCAGCTGCCTCTATTAGCATAATCTCTTAAAGAAACTCCCTTTTCGCCAAGTGCAAGTGCGTTTACCATTCAAGTGAGCCAAAGTAATGAGCTTTTTGTCGGCTACGCGACTTCATGCCTCTATTATGATGTACATGGCTATCGCCGGGCGATAAATATCAATTAAGACTCCGTCAAATGGCTCAATGGCAGCAAGAAAAATGGTAAACTAATACCGCAGACATGCTAATGTTTTGCTCAACATTGAGGCTATGCGTAAACAAAAATGTCACACGCCATTAAAAATTAATAGCATGTTTAAAACAGCAAAAATTGAAAAGGAAAAAAGAGCAAAGATTAAATTAGAGAAAAAGGAGTCGGACAGTTGAGGCAGTCAAACCGGGTCGATGATAAAAAAATTCGGTGTTTAATGCTCAAAACAACAACGAAAAGCTAGAGTCAACCCCGAACAAAAATTGAGTTAAATAAAAAGAACAAAAACGTGGCACGAACAACTTTTCAAAAAATGCGTGGTACATTGTTAATACCGCCGTTGTTGCTGTTTTTATTACTTCTGCTGCTGCTGCTGCTGTGGTCCAAAAATGTTGCACAACATTCGTGCGTTCATGCAAAGCAATTGTCAAATGCAACAAAGCCCCAAGCCAAAGGCCACAAAATCGATATGGATTCGACTGAGCCGAGCCAGAGCTTTACCGCAAGAAAACGCCAAAACCATTTGGCTCTGCTTAGGCCAAATTAATATCAACTGCCTTGCATTTTGACGTTTTCTGGCCGCACTCTTGGTCTCCGCTCATTATTATTAGGCCCCCTTTGCCGTAGTTTATGGTAGCCTCCCGCCGAATTTTGAGTTATGCCGGAGGCTTGCCCACCCCATTTGTATTTGCGGTTTGACAAATTAAATTAATTGGCTCCAACTGATATGCCGCTGCTCGGACGAGGCTCTAAGTGATATTGGTCTGCCGGAGGTGCAGCCCGGCCTGGCAAATTGAAAAAATACGAGTGCTAAAAGATCCGACAGCCGATTGAGATTTTATTTGTACACGGGCATGGATGATTGTTGATAGCGATGTAGGAGTTGGGCCCAGCCGTCACTAAATAATTATTGAGTCTTTAGTTGTGGCAGAGTAGTGAGATTTCAGAGTATGGGAGTGTCTGGATTCATTGGAAATAACTTACATATTTTATATATTAGCGAGATTTAACAAATTTTAAATTTAAAACCATCTTGCGTTATAAACAGTCTCTGTAACGTGCATTAATTATTCCTAATTCCTGGAATTTTAATAATAAAATTCGCAAATCACCGAAATCAATAAAATAATAAACACAAGTCGCACAATCTTATTTATTATTTCATTCTAAATTGTTCTTATAATTAATGTGCCCATAAATAATCAATTTTAAAAACCTTGAATTTTATTATCAGATATTGCCATAAATTGTACTTTGCATATTTTATTATATTTTTTTAATTGAGAAGCCAAATTATTTGTTTACCAACTATTTCTTGTCAGTTCTACCGACTGACATTAAATTACTGAATTTGAGAACTTCACAACAATCAATAATGTGTTTAATTTAAGTTACTTCCTTTAGATATAATAATATCAAATAAAAAGTCAGTTGTGGAAAAAGTCATCGAAGTTATAAACAAATAGAAATTCATAGATTTCAGTTATTTAAACTTCAAAGATAATTATAAATAATTATATAGAATTTTACATATACATTATAAGCTGTTTTGGATTATTATTTAGATAAAAATCGAAAGACTTAAGCAACGAACTGCACCCTACAGACTTCACCACTCGGAGTGGCAGCAGCCGACTCACCACACAACAAACAACTCGATTTCACTCAAACTTTCACTCAAAAACGATGTCGGCTCGAGCCAAGCCAAGCTTCAGTCTTCGGCTTGGGGCGTCTGTTTTTTGTTTTTTATTCTTTTTATTTTTTGTTTGTATTTATTTGTTTTTTCTTGCTGCTGCCGCCGGCACTTGGCAGCTGATAACCGAAGCCAACGCCAGCGTCAGCAGCGCTGCCTGGCGGGCCGGCTCCGTTTGTTTGCTTCTTTTTTTATTTTGGTTTTTCTGTGGCAGCATCGGCTGGCGGAGCTCAGTTAATTGTTGGACACACTCCGTGGCGGTTGTGCAGGCGGAAAATAGCGACTCAGAGGCGCCGACGGCTAACGGTAACCCCAACACCCAGTGCATATTAAGTGTGTGCGGTATTGTGTGTGCAAGTGTATTGAAAAGGCGATAGTCACTGTGACAAAAGGGTGAAACGAAGCCCGATAGTAAGAGTGGCCCGCAGCAACAACAGGTGCTCGATAATTGTGGCATTGTCGCATTCTGACACAAAAAAAAAGCAAAAATCAAAAGACTCTGGCAACGAACTCGGTGAACTCTTCGCGCCATTCCCAAAATTAATTAAGGCCAACTGAACGCAGAAGTCGTCGCATCGCGGCCATAATTGGATTAATTCACAGCCCTTGGTCGCCAAATAATAAAACAGAGCCAAACGGAGCCATATAAGCAGCTGAAAACGCATTTAAAGAAGTCATTAACAGCAACGACGGCCAACGGCCAAGTGGCAACGTGCAACGTCAACAAAATGATCTTAAGGTATGTACGAACGTTGGCTATTTCCTAATGAGCCGTACTCTCGGTTTTGGTACACATTTTTCCAGTTAATTTCCTGTGTGTGGCAAGTGATCGGACTAATCGTCTCAGAAATGTCTAGACCAACTTGGCGACTGGTTCTAGCCATAATCATCATAGTTTTTATGTAATTTTTACGTGTCCGTCGCCCGGTTATGACGGCTTTCTGTTAACATTTCTCCGACATTCTCGCCTCGTTCTCCAGTTAGTGTGTGTTTCTGTTTGCTTTGGCTGGAAAGTTCTGAATGTCGTTGGCACAGAAAGTTTCGTTCGGTGTGTGTGCGGCATTCCGGGGGATTTACGCCGAATGATTAAACGGCATTGCGCCATATATGTGTTTTGATTTGTTCATTTATATTCAGGCCAACCTGCGCTGCGAGTTGGTAAGTTTTTTTTTGTTTTTTTTTTTTTTGCTTGTCCGACAACTTCCCATGCTAATGGCTTCCTGCCACTTTCTATCTGGCCATCCACGCGCCATTCCCAGCTCGTAATGATGAACAAATCATCGCCAAGAGCCACAAAATTAATGAGCGTATAGGTCACGCTCTTGGCCATCTCAGCTTCCGCCGAAAAAGAGTACGAAATCACACCTCCGATGCGGGCCTAAAAATAGAGCTCAGCTGGAGTTTTTGGTTTCGATTTAACTAGCAATTAAGGTGGAGGTGAAAGATGATCTTTGAGGTTCAGACAAAGCTTTTTTAAAACAGAAAATAATATTGAATAAAAAATAATTGAAACTTATTTATGGGGAAAAAAATTTAACATATCTTTTTATTTTAAAGAATAACATTTTTAAGTGTCCTGAGGATTTTCTTATTGTAAAATGTAAATTAATTTTTTTCTTTAGTTTTATTAGGATTCAAACGATTACAACTTTAAATAATTAACTTTTAGGTAGTGTTTTCACAATTTAATTGCATACGAAATTCATTGCCATATTAATCTTTTTAAAAACAAAAATCTAAGGATTATTTTGAGTCATTAAATTTCATGGATATATGTAAAGAAATGCCTGTGCTTTTGGGAAGGCAATCCAGCTGAATCTTTTCAATCAAGCTGTCATCATAATCTGATCAGGATTAAGTATATAACCTAGCAAAATCCGAAATCGATTTTAGAAAAATATGAACATTTTTGCAAGTGCAATCCCGGTGATATTTTGCATGGCAATCGAGCTGGAGCTTATCCGCTTAGACTACCAAGGCTGTGTCGCTAGCCCTCGTTTTAATCAGGCTTAGACGGCGTGGGGCGTGTCCAGGTGATTTGTCATGGCCTCCGGGACATGGCCATAACTTCCCGGCGAGTTCTATCGCCTAACGGTTGTTGGCCGGCAGCAGCTCACACCTCGCCCAGCCTGGCCATCAGGCCCAACGTGGCCAAGAGCCGTGTACGAGGGGCAGCACTGCAATGAGCATAAAATAAAAACTTAGCGAGTGCCTGCTAATTGTCCGCTGGTTGCTGGGTCGCCTCGTTCGCTGATTTGTTTTCCGAAGACCCATAAAACATGGTTATGACCAAGAACAGCCTCAGCTTTTTTTCGTTTGGACTTCAGTTATGGCCAAACGGGGTCATTAACATTTGATGCGAAGTTCAAATCGCGTTGCACAATGGCGCGGACGTGTGGATGTGTAAGTGGATGTTGAACTTCACGTTCAACCAGTTGCCAGCTGAAATCGATCATGGCTGCAGGCAGCGTTTTACTTTCTCCTTAAATGTAGAAGACCAGAAACGGAGCAACCTGTTGATTTCCTGGCCACATCTGCCTCGTGACTTGCCACAAATCCGGTCTCCCCGGCCTCGGCTCTTTGCGAAATGTTATAAAATAAAATGCAGACATAATTGCGGGCAGGCAGGCAGGCAGGCGAGAGAAATGACGGTGACTGCCGCTCTCCTGGCGAATTTGTGTCAAGGCTGCCAGCACTTTTTCGCACCGCCAACTGCAGTTGCGACTCACTCCATTTGCATGCCGCATATAAATCAGACAATCGTGGCAGGGCGTTAGTGCCAAATTGGAAAGCGGCCTGTGAAGTGCATTCAAAGATCGCGATCCCCAGTATCGAAATTGAGTCCGAGATCGAGACCTGGCGATAAACAGCGGCATTGTGCTGCGTATTAATGAGGACCAGGTCCACTACAGTTGAACTTCAACAAGCCAAAGTCACACACATTTTGTAAGCTTATTCGATTTGTATGAGAGGAAATATTCCTATAAATACTGTAAATGCAGTCTTATTATATTCATTTTTCATATATTTATAATTAGCAAAAAACGCTTTGTTTAAAATACACAAAATCGTGGAGCCTTTGGAACTGAAGAAATTCGCCTGCACTTATATCGATCAGTGTTTGGGGCCTTTGTTTTGTTGAGAGAAAAAAAAAATACAAAGGCTGCTTGGGGCTAAATCTGTGGCTATGGCTTCGTTACCATTACATAAACCGCCTTACAAGGTTCAACAGACAAGAGGCAGCCAAAAGCCATGACTTGTGGTAGCATATTGCCGTTGTTTTCCCCTTTTTTGGGCAAATGTCTGGCTGATGTGTCTGCCACAATTACTCGCACAACTCCGGCCATCCCTTGCCTCCAAAAAAGAAGACGAGGAAGCAATGAAACAAATCATTTGGCGGAGGCCTTGCAGTGATGGATATATGTGTTTTCGGGTACATATTCATTTGGCAACTGCTCGATTTCTTGAAGTGAATGCTGGTCAACATTCACTTTTGGCCCAAAGATCTCCTTCTCTCGGATGCTGCCGATGATGCGCCATTAATGCGCTACATTAACGTAAATTGCTCGAAATCATTTCACTTTCAAAAGCCAAATTCACGTCATGCCTGCCCACAACAACCTCTTGAATCGGTTTTCTATTTTCGTTATATATAAATTTTTTTTAATTAGATATTTTTTTTTGCGCCCCGGCCGGAGGTCGCTTCGATTTCGCGAACATCGCTGATTGATGTTATAACAAAAGAAAGCTGAACGAGCAGGGATCATGATTGAAGAGGCCGGTGATGGTTTGATTGACTAGAGTGGTTGAGCGTGCCCCTCTTTATGAATGGACCTCCCATTTAGATTCGTTTGTTGGTACCACTACGTGATCATCACCTGCGATCTTCGGGCCCCCGAAAAGTGCTCGAGCATTGTCTTCCGTTTGGGTGAAAATCTTTTATTTATTTTGTATTTATTTATTTGCCGACTCACGGGTCGAGAAAGTGTAACAAATAACTATGACAAAACGAAATTTTATGGCCCACGTGAAATACTTCCCATAGGAAAATGGACATGAGAATTATTGTAATCAAAATATATGGCTACTGTGAGATCAACAAAAAGAAGAAACCCTGTAATAATTATAAGCTTTTAAAATCATATCAAGTCACAATACAATTTTTGTTTAAAAAATATTTGTAAAGTTTAATGGGACTTATTGTGAATATTCTTTAAGTTTGTCGTTGAATTTTATTTTTAAATTATGGTTTTGTAAAGGATTAAAGGAAATCCTCTGTATCTAAAAAGATTTTTGGGTAACTTAAAGCCTCCTGCCACATAATTCTTTAATTGCTTCAATTTTAAACTGTTACTTAGTCTGTTTAGTTTTTGACTAGTCTTGCCATAAAAATTGTTTACTATTTTATACCCGTTATTTTCCTCTGTGTACTCTGATTAATCCCGCCCACGAGCGTGAGAACCGAAAGCGAAATGCCCTGGGATCAAAACGACGCGTCGCCACGCCCGACCTGCCCGCTTATCAGCGAACCCGCTGAGCAGATTGCTAATTGAAATGCAGCGGCTGTCGACGCAACTCGCAGCAGATGGAGCAGATACGGATACGGATACTGATACAGATTTACAGCTACAGATTCGGCCCAGAAACCGGCGCCGATCGGGATCGTGAGAGCCCTGGTAACCCAAATGGCGTGCAGTGCCTGTGCCGGCTGTGATTTGTATGCGCACTCGTCAGAAATGATGTGGCAACGGATGGCAAAACTGTGAGCCGGCAGAGCAAATTGAACAGCAACGGCAGCAGCCAGTAATAGTTACAGATGCAACCGGCAGTTACATATTTTCGGCTGCTTTTCATAGTTTCGGAAAAACTATTTAAATAAAGCCCAAGTATGCTGCATGTCGGTATGCTGGGCCACGCAATACTCGAATGCCAGGCTCAGCTCGAAGTCGAACCCGAATAATCACTTGGCTCATTTGTAGGCAGGCCAAGTGGAGTGCTCATGTGTTTTATTATTTGTGCTTATTTTTTACCCGCGCTTGCAACATTCGCACTCAAATTGATGGTTGATGGCGATGATGATGATCCAAGACGATGTGCCAATTGCCAGACACCGTACAGCCATTACGAGTTATTGAATGTTTGGTAATTGTTGCAGCTATTTTGGGGAATCTTTTGGACTGGTGAAAGGCTGAAAAGTCTGCTGCTGCTCACGTGGCCCACTCGTCAAGGGGGGATGGTTGTATTTGAGGCTGGGAACGGAGCACTGGAGGATGCTCAGACGCAGTGGATAAGAGCACTCGATCGCGGCTAAGAAAGTCAAGGCGGTCGGCTTGTTAGCTAACAGCCAACGCACAAAGTCCTGCACGGAGAAAAATCTAACAATCAAGGGGTTAACAAAGCAAAAATTAACATATGTTATCGAACCCTGAGGAAATTTTGAAACAAAAAATATAAGAAAATAAATGTACTGCTTAAAGAAGATAAGTCTTCATTCAACAAGTACATAGTTAAAGTATTAAGATATAATTTAATTAAGACAGACTAAAAAAATAATTCAATTGGTGCATCATTTTCTCCCCGTGTGTGTGTGGAATCAAAGTCAGTTGCAAAAGTGGTTTTCATTTGATTTATGCACAATCGAACGGCGGCACTGCAGCCAGTTTTGCATTGAGCGTTTTTGGCCAAAGAGCTGGCATTGAATTTGTCGCTGCTCCGTCTCGCTGATTTACTCTTGGCTGATTTAGCTTAGCCGCCGCAATTTGTGTGCAATTAGCCGCGCTTTTGACCAGGTATAAATCTGCAAGGGGCGGACGCCCAATTAATAAGCTGTAAAAGCGTCAGATTGCAAGCCAGTTCGGTTATCAGTCAGGAGGACCGCAGATCGCAGTCGAATTCAGTTAGTTTTTTGGCTCGTTGGCTGGCCAGCTGCAGCTTTGGTTACATTCTATTAAAGACTTGTTGGTGCAGTCCATAAACCGCACGTAAGCCGTGTCCGAGATGCTATCGCAATTGCGTGCTGCTGGGGTGATATATCAAAACCCTTCACATGCCGCGATTTACACATGGGAAAAAATATGAATATAGAAACTAAAATATCACTAATAAATTACTTATATAGTGTCTATATACAACTAAAGAAACCTTCATTACTTATGACACTAATTAAATTTAAAAACCAAAAAGAAAATTTAAGAAGTACTTTTCCTTTTTTTAAATTAATAAGTTGAAACAATATTTTTTCTATATGTACTCTACTCAACTTTAAATAGATTTTCTCGCACAGATTGCTTGGCAAACGAATTTTTTGTGGGTCAGAGAGCGAATTAAGGCAGCTTTGGCCCGCTTATCGGTCCGCATGCTCTGTGGCATCGAATCTGCATTTGCATTGCCAATTTATGGCACAATAAAATATCGAAGGCGACACTAATGCCACATAAATGTGCGTCATGTTGCAATTGGTCTGCCGTTTATCAAGTATGCGCCATGTGTGCCCCATCGATGGATGTGTTTTGCCACTTTTTGCCCCGCTGTCTGCGAAATGCCAGGCGGATGTGAAGACATGAGAGTTTAGCTACCTGTCTGGCCAGAATCAATTAAGCAATTGGCCAGAGCAAAACGTTGAGCTTGGCTAAGTGCAACAATTAAAACAGCCCGAGTCTCTGACTGGCATTAGCAATCGGGCCCAGAAACGAGATCCACTCAGCATGGGTTAGCCGCGAATGGGAAAAAAATAACACACAGAAGTGCAGCAACATATCTCGATCTTTACATATCGGCACTCGGCTCGTGGCGATTGAGTGGTTTTAACTAAGGTTTACTTAATGATAAATGATCTTTAATAAGAGGTTTCGATTTACAAGCATTTAGAAAAAATATATTACAGTGGCAGTGGAAATCTAATCAAAATAAAACAAGGTTAAATGGCTTTTAAATGATAAACACATTTTGTGCTTTACTATTGAGTTATAAAAATTAATTATATATATAAATATAAAATATAACTAGTAAAGACTGGTTGATATAAATGAGCTAAAGTCTGACATAACAAGCTAAACTAGGTCTTGCAGTACTATTAAAACTTATACTCAAATAATATATATTTCTGCCATTATTTTATTTATAAAATCAATAGAAACTCCCTGAGCTATGAATTAAATAAACAATGCTCATGAAAATTATCTCCTCTTAAATACTTGAATATTATAAATTACACTCAATTAACATGCAATCAGGCAATGCCATCTACACTCTCTGAGTAATATGGTGTGAATTGTTGCCTCGATTGGCAAGATGTGTTCAGAAATGCATAGATGTTTGTCAAATATTTCACTTAATCACTATCTATAAATGTGATTGGTTTCTTTAGAGAAAAACTGAATACCTCTGATGCACTTTCAGACATCTGTGATATTTTCACCTCACAACATACTCAATCACTATCAATGAAAAGGCTGAGCATATGAATTATGATTTTCCTTATGCATTACAAAAGTCATTTCCACACATTTACATGACATCAGCCACTAACTCGGAGCCAAGGAGTCGGGGCATGCAATTTACATATAAACAATGCGAGCGATGTGGCAAGTTGGCAACGAGCTGCAAACAAAGCGAGATCCGAACAAAAAGTCCTACGTCTGCTCTTGGCACGCCTCTTTTCGGGGCTCCAAGTCCGCCAGTCCCAAGTCCCAAGTCCCAAGTCCCAAGTCCCAAGTCCCAGATCTCAGGTATTACAGCGGAGATGACATAAGTAGCATCAGAGCTATACACTGATACAATCAGCCACTGGCAGCTCTCCTCTTCCTCCACCACTCATCGCCCAACAATGCACCGGGGCAATTAAAGTGTCGGCTTTTAGAGGTGGAAAAAAATATTCGGGTATTATTAGCAAATGTCAACTTTTGGATGCGCTTAAACATGCGCAGATCGCTCAGGGAGAGTCCTATATGGCGACTATAATTGGGTAACTGCGCCTGTTCTTTGTTCGCAAAATGCACACGAAAGAAATAGGGTTGAGGTTACTTTTATGCCGAATTATAAAATATACTATTAATATAAGTAAATTACTTCAAAAGATCTCTGCAATTGCAACTATCCCATTTGCATTTCTTATCAGCGTCTAGTATTTCCCAAGCTGAAATTATATATATTTTTTTAAATATCGTTTATTATGTTTGTTTTAATAGGAAACTTACCTTGCCTCTGGCGGCACTTTATAGAGTCCAATATACATTCGTTGGCAAAAGTGCAAATTATAGTACTGGAACCCCTTCTCAAAGCAGCACAAAGAGGTTTATAAATTTTTGTGCAACTCTGATTGCATTTTATTAAAGAGAGTCCTTCCACAAAGACACGAACACTCAAGGATATTACAAAAATAATAATGCTGCCCCTCATGTTGTATAGGAAAAGATTTACAGACATTCAATGAGTTCAAAAACTCAGAGTACAGTATTTAATAAATACTATTTATAGAGCAGAGCTCGAAAGGAAATTAAATAAAGCAGATGTACTTTGTCTGCATAAATGTACGAATTTTATTCATTCACTAAAACATATGTTGCAAGAGCAGAGGTTCTTTTAAAAGAATTTATATAAAGGTATCTCTTGACTAATAACCTCTGTATTCTTGTAGCATTCATAATATAATTAATTTCTTTTGGTGCATGGGCAGTTGCTATTTTCCCCGAAAAAGGTCGGATTTTGAAGCCAAAATGTGTGCCATCCGAAATACACCAAGTGGCTGTGGCTGTGACCAAGTGCCTCGGATTAGCCAGCACTGCTTCGCTGCGATGGATTTTTGTGTAAAAGTCGTTTGGCCAGCCATCGACGAGGCGAAATTAATTGACTCTTGCGGGCAGGTGTAAAGATTGCATATGCATGCGAGTGCGCATAAATTGTGGCCGCTGTGGCAGTGCTGGATTGGCTTTTGGCATCGGCTCTTGGCCAGAAGGACGTTGCGTGCTGGCCTTTCACAAATGCTGTCGCCCCAAAGGCGAGCAACAATTAATTGACTTACGCAGTGGCCCGCTGCCCCGCTGCCAGCAACTCTGATCTGCATCTCCGGTGCGGCAATTAAATCTGCGGCCTGCAATGCATTCGATATCGGTTCGGTAGCGCCCGATCTGTGAGCCTAGTCCCCTCCTTCGCCCCCATTTTGGCACGCGCATGGGCGTGGCATGTCGGGCTAATAAAAAAATCACCAACCCCAGTGTCTGTGTGGGCGAATGCGTTTTGTTCGCATTCTAATTGCCCTGTCATGACGGCTAATGAACTGCAATGCGATCGTAAACGAAACGAACCGAAAACCAGCTCCACGTTTCTGTGAAATATTTTAAGGGCAGCCTTGAACCAAATCCACTTCTGTGCGAAAATACTCGCTCACAAAACAGCCGAAATGAAAGCAACTCGCTGGTAACCAGATTTAATAAGCATTTAACGCGGCTCGAGCTCGAGGAGCGTAAAGCCTTGCGAAACTGCAAATTATGACCAACGTCAACGGTCAAGAGTGAGCAAATCTTCGGTTAATTTGGTGGGAACTGAGATTAATCAGAGCTTAAGGTCTTGAAATTCCACAAGATTCCATTATTTCTAAATCGCACACAGCCTTAAAGTCGTTTTAATATTATTATATTCTTTTTATGGTATAAAAATCAGAGGATATAATGACAATTTTTTAGTTCCTTTTTGTCTTTAAGGCGTCATATTTTCTTAATTTTTTTTAAAGTCATTTACGTATAAAGATCATCAACACGTATAGAAAGCAGTTTACTTCCGAATAGAATCGCAGTCAGGAGAATCACGCCTGCACTTCCTATCCTCATCTCTGATCTGCCAATCTGTTAAATAAATGTTTTAATTACTTATACATTTTACCTAATTGTCATGCGCTTACTTTGACCCGTTTGGCATATCTGATTGTCCAAAGTGCATTGATTAGGGAAAGTGCAGACACTAGTTCGGCCAGCCCTCTTCAAGACAGCACACCTAGGCCTGTACTCCCTTGTGCAGGCTCGAGGACACGGAGGAGGCAGGACAGGAGGCCTAACCCTGATACCTTCAGCCAAGGCCAGGACACTCAGGGAAATGAGCATAATGATACAGACACCCTTCATCTTGTAAAACGGAAAAGTTCTGAGTCTAAAAATGAGCTCGTTTACTCCAAGTGAGGTATTTATAAGAACGAGCCTCAAAGTCAATAATAAAGAGTAACATATTTATCTTGCGGCACTCATTCACAAAGCAGATGTTCAACATACAAAAATTACAATATGCATAATGCAAGCAGGTGCATTTAAACCTTTTCAGCCAAATACTGGGGTTCAGTGAACCCTGGAAAGGCGATACCTATAAAAGGTATCTCATTTTACTTGGTCAGTGGAAAAGAAAGCCCTGGCCCAACTGTCAAATGAAAAGTGAAAGGACTTAAGTGCGTTATTGTTTCCCTTACAGCTTATATAAGCAAATCTGCGATGCCCAGGGAGCTGTGCCCTTCGTCAAAACGAGACCCTCAATAGAGATGAAAAGCATATTACTTTCACTATTTATTGCTGAGTGTTATTACAGCTTCACTTATTATCAACAATCATTGAAGGTCTTAGGGGAAATTGCACATAAACAGCTGATATTTATTTTTTTTAAATTTGTATATATATTAATTGGTGAAATATTGTTATAATTTTATGTTAGAAGTATAAAGACAGAGGTGGCCTTGTTTTTAATTGCATTTTATGATTAGAACACAAAAGAAACAAATGGTTTTTTGGCTGATAATAATAATAAAGTAATTCAATTAACTCTATTCCACGCCGCAGACTCTCTTAATTAAGCAATTAATTACTTTCAAAATTTCAATTAATTTACTTCAAGCTCTTTGAGCACTATATGTGTTAAGAGGTGTCCGAGGCCAGCCTCTTTTTCGATTATATAAGAAGCAGGGCGTGGCATATCTGTGACTTTCACTGCTGGCCATTGCCAGAGGGCAGCATTAACAATAGCAATCAATATCAATACTCACCGAGAGCCGTTAACAATTGTCCGTAAATATGGGGTTTTGTTTTTGGCTTTCGTTTTGTGAGGCGACAAAAGCTAACAAGCGATTAACACGCGCTGCAAGTCATAAATCTGAGCGCATTAAAGCCGCGAAATAAAGGCAAGGTTGCCAGTTGCCAGATGTCAGATGTCGAATTCCGACGGATAAAGAAACGCCCCTTAACAATGGCTTGTCCGAAGACAATGCAGAGCGGGACATGGGTTCCACTGGCTGCCGACAGACAGACCACTCAGCTACTGAGGGACCAAAATATGACAATTATTACCATAGTTGGCATAAAATTTATTTATTTTTATTAAAAATGTTATGTTGAATGCTATATATTCAAATATCTTCTTTATAATTGATCCTTTGAACTTTGTTTATAAATAATAAAATTCCAGATTCAGTAATAAATTATAAGTAACTAAGATAGAAATAGATTTAGTCAACAAATTTCAGGTTTTACCGAAATAAAATTTTAAACTGGAAAAATATTATAAAAGCACTGTACAATCTAACTTTTTTACTTCTTGAATCTTAAGAGAAACTAATAAATAAACCAGATGATAAATCTGACTTCTAATAATTGTTTAAAAATATTGGCATTCCACATCACATTCTAAATGAATAGTAAACTGGTTCTAAAATCTTAAGTCTTTTGGTCTTTAATCAAGTATGTTAACTACTGCAATTACATTTTAAGATCTCTGTACGTAATATTTTTTTTATACTTTCAAAACTTATGTAAAATTCTTAACAAAAAAATAACAAAGTAGACATCTTGCTAACCCAATGTGTCTGCAACTCAATTTGTCAAACTCTGGCCTAACTTATAGACTGTTCAACTTGCCAACTGATTAATGCTTTTGGCCGCAGGCGTGTTTCTGTTTGTCAACGGGGCGTGTCGCCTCCGCTGCATGTGTGCTTTTATATTGACGTACTAATTTGCCAACTCTTGCCTCAAGTACTTACTTTACCAAAAAAAAAAAAAACCCCACTAATGTCTACATTTCATTTGCAGAATACTTCTACTATCTCTGGTGGCTGTGGCGCGTGCGCAGTACCATCAGTTCGGCGAGCAGCTCCAGACATCCCACGGCTCCGACTGCGCCCTTCTCCTGGCCGGACCCGGTCGCTCCTCCGTCTACGACTACAACGTGAACCTATTTCGCGGTACTTTGTGAGTACAAATAGAAACCGAGTGTTTGGCTATGCGGAATGGCGGAAAGAGCCCCATTCGGTGGCATTCTGGGTTATGTTTGGGTCTCAAATATTTGAGTGTTGACACCGAAACGTGGTGCAGAGAGGGAAAAAATGGAAGTTTGACGTGGCTTAAACAAAAAATATTAGAAAATTAAGATAACCGATTTTGCTGATATTTTCTCCCTGTGTACGAATGCCAGACTGACACCCATAAATCTTGGCTTGCACTGTTCCAGCTTGTTTGAGCGGCTGCGACACGGCTCTACACCTACGACAACACGGCGTAGTACGAGCTTTGAGCTAATCATTAGCAGCAGAAACAGCAGCAGCCGCCTGTTGACGTTGATTTTCTCAACTTGCAGTGCCTAGAGGGGGAGATATATCTATATATGCATTTTTTTTCTTTTTTTTGCGGAGGCATGCTGAGCGGGTAGCCAAGCTGGTGGTAACATTTGACAGGCGATGTCTTCATTGCCGCTTAAAAGGGCGGCAAATCAAAGTCTTTCTGGGGCTTTCAATTTATTTATTGTTGTTTTAGTCATCATCGTGGACACCGCGAAATGTAAGCAGCTCCGTTTTATTGCTAAAATAATAAACAATTTCGTCACAATTTTGGCCAGGAGTTTCGCAGGGCTCCGTGCTCATTGTGTGCCATTCTGCAAAACATAAATATTAGATCATTATTTTAATTAAAAAAATTATAGAAAAGGATTATATTCTGTTCTTATTTCCCAAAATACTCACTTTGTTTGGTTTTGCAACCGTAGAGAATAAGGAGGCACAGGTTGAGAAAGGTGCAATGGTTTGGTAATTCGGATTCGAATCTAATGCCACAAACTGGTCGATAGTTCAGGCGACACCTTGAGGGGCAGCCCGCCAACACATTGAGAACATTGTCCAGGCAAAAATGAGCGACACAGGTGATAATCAGGACTTTGAAAGTTAGGGATCGCATGGCACTGGTTCCCTTGCTAATGGTTCAATGAATATAGCCAACTCCAGCTACTCCCTTATATATCCATCGCCGTAGGCGACAAAAACATTCCTTCTTCTCCGATTACACAGGCCTGTGTTCTCAGCTGTGATGATGGCTCCTAACGTTTCACTCGCTGTCACGGCGGCTCGTTAACGGCAATCAGCAAATGCTTTTTGGCCTCGAATAGCGTCGACAGCTTGGTGGCTGCCGCTTCAGCCTGCCTTTTAGCTCCAGAGTCATGTGATGCAGACGGACGCATCATGAAGTCACCTGACAGACATCGGCGCGATTTATTAGTAAGCGAAAAAAAATGAAAACCGCACGACAAAAAGCCGCAGCGGCAACATCAGCAGCAACCCAAAACAAATGGCATTGCAACACTTGCAGATGCCAAAGGAAAAATAAAACTAAAAATAAAAACACTAAAATGGAATAAAAACACCTGAGATGCCGTGGGGCTGTAGCCGCCATTGATGGCAAACTTTTGTCTCGAGATGATTTCGAAAAGTGACTTTGAAACGCTGCCAACACACAATGCCTCCCGAGCTGCTGAACTTGCACGGCAAGAAATGTCACAAAAAAAATATATTCTTAAGGTCAAAATAGTAATTTCTTTTACTGATTTCTTGAAAAGAGTATTTAAGGTACAAAAATATATTTTTAGAAAATGAAAAACTTGTAGAAGAGGACAATAAGTCACTAAATATTAATATGTAACTAGATTGAATTCTTTTATTTCTCTAATCTTTAAACTAAATAAATTTCGCATGGTATATAAGCCAAAGATTTTCTTTTTTTTCAGTTTAAGAACGAATTAATATTGCTTATACGTTGACTTCTTTCGGTGTAGCACTTATGGCAGCGCATAGATATACATATTTTAAATGTCACACGATCCAGATAGCGATTGCAAATTGTTCAATTGCCCGATTGTCTTTGCCGGTTTCGAGAGCTTAGGGGTCATCGGGAAGCGGAGCTAATTTTTGGGGTCGCCGGGCAGCCAAAACGTGAGTCGTTATCGCTGACTTTGGCCTGGGTATTGAACCTGGCTTTTAGCTGTTGCCAGTTGTCTGTTGCCTGTTGGCAACCAACTGCCGGTCAGATGGGAAAATGAAGGAAAATTGGCCGCAACAACCTACTTAAAAACTTAAATACAGGTTTTCGCAGGGGCCACTTTCGTTGCGGCCTCTGCTCCGTCTGCGGAAAGTCTGCAATTGTATCTGCATCTGCATCTGTATCTGAATCTTTTTCCATCCACTGTCTGCGTAAGCGAAGTAGCTCCCCAGAGACGCCGACTCCGACTCTGCCTCGGACCCCCAAAAAAAGATTGTAAAAGGCCGAGAGACCCACGTTCGCATAGATAAATGATATTTGAATATTTTTCACAGCGAGTTTACGACACGCTTTTGCAATTATTCACAATATTACGCATACGCCGTGTGCGCCGCTCCACTGCAACTCAATACCGATCAGGAAGTGTGTTGGCCGCCTCGAAGCTGCGCGCACCTGCGATCGGCGCCCGGGATTCATAACATTAGTTTTTACTTTACAATCAGGATAACAAGTACAAGTCCGTGTCTGGGGCGGGACGGGCTGGGGTTTGGGTTTGGGTCTGGAACCAGGCGGAGCTGAGAGGATCGGCGGAGGGGCTTCGCTTAAAATGTACAGTGCGTGCCGCATGCGAGCCACTTTCTAGTTGGCCCAAAACTCTGGCTATGCGCACATTGAACTTACCGGAGTGCCGTAAATTGTGATCCTTTTTTTTGTTTTTTTTTTTGCATTTGTGTGTTTGTTTTTGTTGTGGCTTAAATTAACCGGCAGACCAGTTAAGTGCCAGACATTGCCATTTTCGATTTCAATTTGACAAATTTGCCCAAGAAATATGCGAGAAAAGTGCGTCAGGTTGTGGCGATTGTGAATTACTCTATAAAATGGGGAAATTACATATAAATAAGGGGGTTCTTAACAATAGAAAAGGACAAATTAAATGAAAATAAAAAAGAACATAATCGTTACATTTGAATAAATGATTTCTCCATTAAAATTTAAATACATTATAAATGCCAAAAAAAAAACAATTCTAAAAGGTAAAGTTAATAAATTATATTTAAAATTGAAAACATTTAAATTAAGTTTTTTCAATAGCTATAACTATAACTATAACTATATGTTATGCTAGAGTAAAAACTAAACTAATCTTATATATGATTCTTATTAATTTTGATCACTTGTGCACTATCCGAGTAAGCCTAGTGAATTTTTAACTATCTCAACTTGGTTATTTATATTCAAATATTTAAATAATTTTCCGTACTTAATTTATAAGCTATAAAATTCAAACCCATGTCTATGTACCCCCCTAGATAGAGTATATGGTCTGCAAGATCGTGAAAAATGCAGCTTTTAGTCGAAATGGTTTTGCATTGCGTGTGCTGGCCATGCCTCTTATGCCTGGTCTCGCCGTGCCTTTTTGTCCGAATATTTTCATCGGCCGAGACTGCTTTTAGGCTGAATCTGCTGCTGCTCTGGATGTTGTTGTAATTACTTAATACTTACGCATTGTTAACACGCATCGTTGTCGCCTGACACGCGTTTTACATGTCGCACCATTCGAGGAAGTTGCCTGCCGGCCCCCATTTTTGGTTAGATTTTTCCCGGGGCCCCCGAGCTCAGCGCAGCTCGACATAAGAAATTTGCGTGTTTTTGGCATTTAATTAACAAACCGGCTGGCGAAAAGCGAGTAATGTGGCTGGCAAAATGCAATGTTAAAGTTAAGTTTGTTACTGTAACAGTAACAGTTGGCCATATTTTTGTCTGTGTTTGGTTTGTCCCGTCTGCAGATGGAGATGTTGGGGCAGCCGCCGTTTCCTGTCACGAGGAAAACCCACAGGCAGCCGGTCCAAGTTAGTCGTACTCCGCGCCAATGGTTAGACTGATGGCTCCCGGCTGTACAAAGGTCTGGTGGTACCATTTGTTCGTGTCCAGCACAACTGCAAGAAGGCCAAGGAAGTTGGTTTAGTTACAGGCTTCCTAAGTAGCAGTTTTCAGGGAATATATTTTTCACCGGACTAAACAAATATTTGTTTGAGAAGAAATTCCCTAAAACTAGGGATTTACTTATACTTACTTATATCGCCCTGCTGAACAACCACATCGAAGCTCTTGCACTGCAGGTAGCACTCGGGCGGTGGAACCAGTAGCCATCGTTTGCTGCCCGCCAACTGCGCCTGCCACGACGGCAGTCTCACGTTGTCAATCTGAATTATATAAATCAAACCAGACAATATTTGATGATTTATTTTCGTTAAAATTTATAGTAAGCCCGACAGCTCTAAAATAAAATCTATTAGCTTTAATGGATTTGTGCTAATTGCAAAGTAAAAAGCAATTTGTATAATTTATAGAACAGAGAATAGAAAAGCTTAAGTCACATAAATATAAGTAGTGACAGTCTGTTACCCCCTTACTTACATGCATTTGCGCTCCCAGCCCGGAACTGCCTATGAAGAACCAATCGACTGCATTATTCTCCGAACCTTCGGGCAAAAAGTATGGCCTTCCATAGTGTCGGCGGAATTCCTCAGCCGTTTCGGCATGGCAATTGCTCCAGCCAAAATACCAGGGCTGCTCACCCGGCTTCAGATTCACCCGATCCTCGGGCATATCCAAGGCTTCATATATGTCCTGGAATCCTGTCTTGTATGGCAGAAACTGGCACTCCCTTATATGCTGCTTCTGCTTGGCCTTGGCATAGACATCACGAAAGTACCAATAGTTGAAGAGCTAAATAATTATTATAGAGCTAAATAATTATTTATAGTTAGTTTATGTTTCTGGTAAAGAGTTACCGAAACTGCTGTCCAGTTTTGGGTGGCATCACTAACAATAACCGGGGCAGCACTATAGGCGAATTTTTGCTCAAACTCTTGGGGGCTTATGTTTTGTAGGCGGGGCACATTTTTAATATTTTCACAAAAATCACAACTCTCGGGCGGCCGGAAGGCGTACCGCACGGTGCGTGGCAGAGAAAAAACACAATTCTAGAATTTGTAAACATTAATTTTGTTTTGTAATTAATAATTTGTTATGAAATTAATAAAGAAAGTTATTTTGAAATTCACATACCTTTCCCTGAAGTTCCTTATAATAGTATTTCCCAATGAGGTACAGAAAAATAATCAGCAAAACTAATTTTAACCACTTAAGCCACTTTTCATAGCATTCAAGTTCCAGGCCGGATTTCTTCAATAACTCCTGAATTTTTCCATCATGAAAGTCCGCCTTGTGGACACTCAGTATTTCCTTCAGTTTACTGCGAGTACGCTCCAGATTTGCCTTATCCTTCATCCTCGCAATGCTGCTGTGGCCACGTCAAGCTTGCTACTGAACGCAGAACTTGGCTTTGTTCTTTTAACGTGGCTTTTTAGCTCGTTGGCCTGGCAATAATTTGGTTATCTGGCACTGCGCAGGCCTCCCAAAAGGAGGGTTGGGTTTGTGGTTAGCATGTGATAAGGGACAAATTGCCAGTTACAGTCAATTGAAATCACTTTCACTTCAATTTACTTGCAGAAATCCCTACAACAATGGACCGGGAACTTGCATCACCTACGATGCCGTCAACGCCGCCTACTTGGATGCACGCAAGCGAATTCGTGAGTAATAAAGATATAACATTTAATAATGGTTCATTATGCTTAGCAAATTATAGCTGAATATTTTGATATATATAATTTCGTTGTAACTCCTTGAGAAAATCGAAGGGCTATAGTCTTAGAGAAATAATTATAATGAATTAGAAAGACTTATTTGTGAACTTATAGGTTTCATATTTTGTGATTCCAATTGGTCTTTGGAGGCCTTAATAAATCTTTTTAATATTTATTTAAATTTTTTTACGCTTCTGATATTATTTAAGAATTAATTCAAGCAAAGTCGGGAGCAGCCCGTTTACTGCTAACAACTTTCTTTAATTTTAATGAGCTTCCCACTAATCACATGTATTTTTTTTTCTATGTTGCAGATGTGGCCCAGCCAAAGTCGGACTGGAAGCCAGAGGAACTGGCCACTGTGGGCGAACTGCTGCTCGACATTTCCATCCAATTGGCCCGCACGTAAGTAATCAGCGCTAAACGCATTTGAAAGTTGCCCTGGCACGCCCACGATCCACATCTCCATCGCTCCAACTCCGACCATGTCCCTCGGCGCTAATAACGATTGCCAAATCACGCATGACAAGGCAGTTAAGTCGTGCACCAGTGCTCCGTTCTGGGGAACGGTGTGCTCCACAGAGCCACTGCACCAGTAAACCGCCGAAAAGACCGCCTGCAGTCATCAAATATGCATGAGCCTTTTCTTGCCTCCAAGGTTCTACGCTCGCCACAAATCGGTACTCAAGCTCGAAGGCATCGGCACAGATAGAAAAAAAGTCTCTTTCAAACAAAAGTTGAATATTTCCTCTAATTAAGAAGGGTCTTTGTCATTTTCTGTTTAGGGAAAAGCTTTCTCAGGAAAATTTTAGTTTAAAAAACAATTTTTTCCTCATAATAATTATTTTTTCTGACTGTGTGCCTCGGTTCTTTTTGAAAGTTTGGCACATGCAAATGCTAATTGTCAGCGGCTTTGACTGATGGCCAGTCGTCGGTGGCAGCCGAAGAAGTGCATTCGAGAGCTCGTCGAAGCCTTCTTCCCAACTGGCGCAACCGCATTTTTGCCACACAGAAATATTTGCAGCTATTTGCGGAGCTCGCAGCGCCAAAATGTAAACAAATGCAAGCCCAGAGTCGGGCGGAGATGGGGGATGGGGATGTGGATGTGGATGGAGATGCGGATGGCGATGGGGCTGGGGATTATGCAACGGACCGCTTTGGCTTGGCTAACAGCGAGTGAGCCAGTGAGCCAGTAAGCCAGTGAGAGTGCGCGTGACTCCCCTGAAAACGAAACCCTCGTCATGTGACTGCCCCCCACGAGAAGAAGCTGCGGAAGAAGCCGCACAGAGTTTCCAGTTTGGTTTTCCAAGAGATTGCCCCCTGCACTGGGCGAGATTATAATAACTACTCGCTTCCCGCTTCATTACCAAAATCAAGCTTCAAGCCTCTAAATATCTTATTTAATAATACAAAATGTTCAACAATTATTTAGTTAATATTTCTCGCTGTGCAGGGGAGTGGAATCTGGGTAAGCGGGTTGGCGAGTCAGTTGGCCACCGTTTTGCAGTATTGGCTAGCCTTAAAGCTCGTCACCTCCCCATGTGGGACTTTCACTCAGACTCGTTGTCTAAGACGGGCTTCGGGTCCTCTTCTTCTCCGGCAGCATCTTCATCTGCAGCTGCAACATCTGAATTGCCGTTGTATAATCTTTTGATTATGGCTAATAACATGTTGTAAACGGCCATTGCAGAGGCTGCCCCGCTGCCTGGCTTTTTTGGCGTTCTATTGAGAGCGTGGAATAGCCCCAATAAATCAATGATGGACCATTATAGATCTCCGGTCTCTGCACTTCTTGTATACTTTCACGCTTTGCGACCCACAACACCCAGCTGAAGGTAAATTACAGGCCCAATTGACTGTGAAGTTTCACAGTTTTTCACTTCCCAACTGCACAACAATGCAACAGCTGGCGGCCGGACGCCGTTTCCCTTTGGCTTTTCTCGCTTTCTCATGCACTCGAGGAAGAGTCGGTGTCGGTCCCTTTGGCGGCACACTCTTTCCTCGGTTTCCTCCACCAACTAGATACCAGTTTTTCAGCATAAAAATTGCAGGGAAAAAAAAACTCAGATACCAATTGAAAGTATATAAAAATTTGCCACTGTCAACGTCAGGCAGGCATCAACTTCAATATCTGTCGGCCAGTCGAAAAGCGCGTTAATTGCGGTCCGTTTGCTAACTGGGCTAATACGATAATTTTGCAATTTTTCAATAAAAATCTCAAGCTTACACGTAGAAAAAGTGGCGGCAGGAAAAGCCAAGTTGAGCGATATCCGCAGTTGCGTTTGGATGCAGCAATAATTACTCTTGACAGATTCGGTCAATATTTATCCGTTTCTAATTATTTCTCTTCAGCTACGGCTTGTCATATGAGGAGATCGAGAAGGGTCTGCCCACCATCGACACATCCAAGACCCTGATTCGGGAGGTGTGTCCGCCCTTCTTCGCCGGCGTGGAGTGCCGTCCGGGAAAGTACCGTCGCTTCGATGGTCTCTGCAACAACATCGAGCACCCCACCTGGGGGGCAGCCAATTCTCCATTCCAGCGACTGATCGGACCGCTATATGCGGACGGTATCAACGCACCCAGAATCTCGGTGACTGGCCGGGATCTGCCCTTCTCCCGTGTGGTCTCCCGCACCATGCATCCCGACGACGGCTACCACGACCATGCCGGCACTGTGATGGTCATCGCCTGGGGCCAGTTCATGGATCACGACTTTACGCTCACGGGAACGCCGCTGGGTGAGTTGGTTAAGTTACTGATTAAAAGATTAAGGAATAAATTTAAAAGAGTTTCGTCTAGGAAACTATGAAAATATGAACCAAATATTTTACTAATTTGTCTAAAACTAGATTTATCTATTAGTATATTTTAGGTATAATACATTTGTTTATATTTTAATGGTGTGAACAAAGATCTAATGTTTTTGCAATCTCCGATTTCAGATCCCATTAACCGCAACGACCCCGAGGAGTGCTGCAAGCGGCCGATGCATCTCAAGCATCCGTACTGCAACGAGATCCGCGTGCCCGATGATGATTACTTCTACCGTCTGTTTAATGTCAAGTGCATTGATTTCGTGCGCGGCTTCCCCTCACCGCGACCAGGTTGCAAATTGGGTGAGTTTTTGTATTTTAAGGCACTGAAAGAAAAAATCTATGGAATTTATAGAAATATACAATATTTAAAGGAATGAATAATGTTTAATTTAAACAAAGAGATTGTAGAATTATATTTCGAATAAGATCGCGTGTTCTTAAGGGGGTCTTCTCATTCAAAACCCGTTTTTTGGACCCTTTTTAAAAAAATT